>APFE030735093.1:89005-164937 GCA_000404065.3 Pinus taeda | reverse complement strand
ATATCGCTATTTTATACATGTCTTGAAAATTGTTAATGACACATTGTTATTTTTTTGAATGGATGTTGTCAATTTCCCTTAAATTTCTTTACAAATGATTTTGAATTGTGATATCTGCTTTAATGATATTTAGAAACTATGATATATTTCACTATGAATCTATAAAAGGGGTCATATATGTAAAGAAAAATATACTCAACATGAGAAGTCAAGTGCGGATGTAACCATGGATGCAAAATTGAAAGTGAAATTGGATGTTAAACTAGGAATTAATACAAAATGCAAACAATTGACAAACAAAGTGTTTTAAATTAGAAGTGAAAAATTGTGCAATAGTTGACACAAAGAAAGGAACAAAACATGGCATACAAAAGGATATTAAATTGAGGAAAAACAAGTACACATAAATGGGCACCAAAATAGATGCAAAAAAAGACAAACAACTAGATGTAAAATAAGATGCAAAGTTGAGTGTTAAAAAGAAGCAAAAAATGTTACAAATTAAGATGCCAAATGATGATGCAAATAATGGTGTAAATTTGGGATGCAAACTTGGGTGCAAAAAAAGAAAAAAAAAAAGATGTAAGAAAAGACATAAAACAAGATGCAAAATGGGGCCGAAAAAAGGTGAAACCAAGGATGCCATATTGGATGTAAAAAATGATGCCTAATCAGATGCGAATTTAGGCTCAAATTTAGACACACAATTATATGTAAATGTGAACACAAAATGAGGCAGAAAAAGATGCAAATTTGGATGGTAAAAACGATGTAAAACTAGACACCAAAAAATGCAAAATTGGATGAAAAAGTGGGCGTAAATAATGGTGCAACATTGGACACATAAGTAGACACAAAAAATGGTGCAAACATGGGCATAAAAATAGCTTAAATTGGATGCAAAACTTGGTGCAAAAACAAATACAAAAGTAGACGTAAAAAATGACTCTAAATTGAATGTACCATTAGACACAAAATAAGATGCGAAGGTGGACACAACACATGACTCAACATAAGATGCAAATATAAATGCAAATTTGGATGCTCAAAATGATGTAACATTGGATGCAAGAAATGGTGTTAAAAACGACGCAAAATATGGTGCAAAATGAGATGGGAAAAATGGAGACAAATCAAACGTAAATGTAGACATAAAAAATGGTTCAAGAAAAGATGCAAAAATGGGCACAAAAATGGATGCAAAATTTGGTGCTAAATCAAATTCAACATATGGTGCAAAGATAGGCACCAAAACTGGTGCAAAAATAGAAGCAAAAACTAGTGTAAGACTAGATACAAAACCTGGTGTAAGACTAGATGCAAAAATTGACACAAAATGGATGCAGGAAAAGACGTTAAATTGGAAGCAAAATACAGTGTAAACTTGATGCAAATGATGGCGCAAAAATGGAAGCAAAGAATGACACAAAATAGGAAGCAAAAGACAATGAAAAATAGATGAAAAAAATGACGCAAAACTAGAAGCAAAACCTGTCATAAAATAAGATGCCAATCTTGGTTCAAAATTTGACGCAAAAAATGATGCATAGTTTGGTGCAAAAAATGATGCAAAATCTAGAGTGAAAAAGGATGCAAAATCAGACGCAAAAAAGGACGCTTTAAAAATTGTACAATAGAGCCAGATTTAGCGTTAGGTTGCTCATCACAATTACAAAAAAAATGCACTAAAATCTGGCGCTAAATCTGGCGCTAATCGCTGGTTTTGTTGTAGTGCCACTTGTGTTAGAGTCGGTCTGTTCAACCCTCCATCAGAGATCAAAACCTCTTTTGTTGCATTTCATTTTAGGTGTCTCATTCAGCTCGATCATCTGCATTCCATTAGGAGCATTGATCTTTTGACGGAAGGATATTATCTCCATATTTCCCTCATGTCATGTACCTGCTGGTTTGTGTCTGATCATCCAAGTTCATCAAAATCAATTTTACAGTCATTATGGATGGTATTTTGGTCAGCCAAGAGTCATTTCAGTCATTAGGTCTATGGTTTCGCAAATTTTGTCTTCAAAGTGTCCAATAATGCTAGCAGGTCAAAGGGAGGTTCTAAACAAGTTTTTATTTCAAAAAAATTCATCGTCATTTGCTTGACATTTCGTCCTTTGTAATAAATTTCCATGTAAATTTCAAAATTTTCAGTTCCTGGATATTTCAGATGCAGCCCTGGTCATTCTTTGCCGAAACTAAATGCCAAACATCCCTGCAAAATTGAGAAAAGAGTTTCATTATTTCAGCCAAAAATCAAAGAGGAAAAAAGAAGAACAAAGTTGTATTAAAATTAGAAAAGTTCCAAAACTAAAACATAAGAAAGTGGGTTTTTGAGAAACAAAAATCAAACCCATCACTATATAAGATATTTTCATTGTTTGAAACACCCATTGGTATGCCAAGAGATCAATTGAAGTCGACTTAAGTTGGGAAAGAGAGAAGCTATGTTTTGAAAGCCAAGACTATGTGTTGGAGTGTGCACGGCGCATTGGAGGAAGGCGCGGCGCACATAGGCCGTGCGGTGCATTGGGCCAAGTTTCACCGTGCAATTTACAACCAGCATGACACATCCAGGAGGCGTGGCGCACTGGGTTTGTGCGCAGCGCACAGAGCCGACAGGCCAATTTTATTTCACTGCTTTCATCAAAAACCAAATAACTCCATTTCTTCTGCTCCAAGTAAGTTTGAGAGTTCTTTCCATTGAATTTAGCTTGTGTTGGGTATTGTTTGGAGGGAAGATTTGAAAGTTTAAAGTTTGAAAATATAAACCCTATATTTATATCAAAATCTGCTCCTTTGGGTTTTGAAATTGGTGTTTTGAAATTGTAATTTTGGTGCCAAGTCTCCTTTCCCACCTGTGATCCTTTCCCTTTCATAATTCTATCATTATTGTCAATCCCTTATGCCCTAACCTCCCAGACTACTCATATCCCATCTTCCCATTTTCCATATCCTAAATCCTACCATTCCCTATCATTTTCCCTCTCCCATATCATTTGTAGCAAATCCTCAAGTCCCCAAGCAGTCAAGTGATTGTCCTCACATTCTAAATCTCACTTGACAAACTCCACTTTTCATACTGTCACATCATTATATAGTCCCTCATTTTCCTACTTGGCACTTATTTGACATTGAACTAAAAGGGTACCAAATTATCCTTTTCAAAAATACACCTTGCATGGACATTATGGAGACGGACATTGAAACATCATATGAACAAGACAGTGACTCTACCGCAGAGCTTAATGTACCGAGAAGGCCTCGTAAGGGTGGCAGACATGTTAGATAAGAGCCCACCTCATTGACTCAATTGGAGGCCTGCCCACTTGCCATAGCATGTTTCCAACAACAGTCATGTTTTTAGTATTGTGAGATGATTTCCAGATTCAGTATCATCAGGAGTTGGCTCGGTTGTTTGTTTTACATCTGCATGATGGTCAGGTAACTCTTGCTGGTGTAAATTTCACCTTGACACCAGAAACCATTTCTCAAGCAACAGGAATACCAAATATAGGTGAGGAGTGGAACAAAAGACAACAGGTAGAAAGGGTACATTATGAACCATATATCAGGCCTAGCTATGTGATACAGCTCAGCAAGGTGTTCCCATTTCGGCTTTTGAAAGAATCCTATGCACCGTTGATGAGACTCATTATCAGATATTTCAGTTGTGAAGGTCGTTTCTCACGCCTCTATACATACCATATCAAGTTATTGATGCATTTCACGAGAGTGAAGATGATGAACATTTAATATTTCATGTGCCAAAACATCGAGACGATCTCTTGTGTAGAAGAAGACTCCTGAATAGCACTACAACAACATTTACCACTATGCGCTCATCAAGATCATCATTGTACATCAGCTTGGTTTGCACATGGGAAGACCTCATTTCCCGTGAGTTTTTCACAGCTTCAATAGCTCATTAGGAGGTTGTCCATAATGTGGGTGAACCTTCACACTAGTATGGAGGTCAGGAGGCGGAAACTACTAGTATGTCGACATATGTCACCTATGAGAGAGGCATGATAGGATTGTTTGCGGCAGCTCGACGAGTACTATCTCCACCTGGGGTGGAAGGGGTCTCGTTGCCATCATTAGTAGCACAGGTATAGGTATAGGACAGAGGCAAGAAACCTATGCAGGATGAGGGCCCTTCAGGAGGCCAAGACACTGATTTCATCCTCATTGAGGATGATGTGAGCTCTCCTAGATCAAAGCTGAGGGAGATTATTCAGGAGCAGAAGGCCAAGATAGATACATTGACCGACAAGTTGCATAGAGCTCAATGGGTCATAAACTATTTGGAGCAGTGAAACAAACAATTGGAGGATCAACATACAGTCACGAAATTGTAGAACATCCATGAAAACCGTCAAGCTGCCCAAAGACGGAGGGTGGAGTTCACTTCGCTTGAGCAAGAGATCAACGCTGATTGGGAATCTTGGCTTGAGAGGATCAACACTCATCTTGAGAAGATGTTGACAAAGGCAAACAAGGACAAGGACATGCTCAAGCACATGAAAAATAATTATTGGGCATGAACTCATGTTTGCAAAGCGAGGATCAAAATCCTAAAGGAAAGACTAAAGAGAGCACTAAAACGACACCAAAGGGATGATAGACTCCGAATCTTGGCCAAAGCTTCTTTGGCTGAGCATGATACTCAATGATAGACCTTCGATCCAAATTTCAGTAACTTTGGAGAAAATTTTGTCAATTTTGAAAATTTTGGTCTAAAACAGGTTTTTCCGCCCAATGCGTAGCGCCACTTGGCGTGCGCTTATAATTGGCAGCTCTACAGGAGGAAAACTTTGCATTTTTGGATTTGTCATCAAAATTTATGCATGCTCATGGATTACCTAAGGATTTCATCAAGTTCTGGGTTGCCTAAAGGGTCAAAAACACACTAAAAATGCCCTTTCTGCCACGTTTTGCACCCATAGGAAGCAGTCTTGGGAGATTGAAGTTTTGGAGGGGAAAATGACATCCAAATCCATAAATTCCACTTGGTTTGGAAAGTAGACAGGTATGGTTTTCCAATGAGCTATCGTGGGCCTGAAAATCAGCTCCAAACTTGTGCTACACATAGAGATTTTGGGCACGGCGCATAGAGAATTTTGGCCTAATTTTCACTCTTCAGCTCAGAATTTCAGCTAGTTTTGACTAGTTTCACTTTTTGATGTTACTCTTGATCTAACTTGATGTAATTTCATGAACATAATATAAAATTGGCACATTTTTACTTGTCTTAGTATATTCATTCATCAAAAGGTGAAATGTGAGTGAATGAATCAGTTTCCTAACATATAGAGGCAAGTTGTTTCATTGCCTATTTTTTAGTTCCTTGTTTAGATATGGTTGAAAAAAATCCTAGAATGATGAGCTCAACCCCTAGAGGCATGGGAAGTAGTTAGGCTTGTCTATATCATGTAGTTTCTCAGTCATTTTCAGGGTTGGACACTTGGGATTGCTTGGCACTTCATTGTACATTCATTTTTAGCATTTTTGGCAAAGGAAATACCAAGGTTTTGCAGCACTTGTTGGAATCCTTGTGGCTTTGTGTTTTGATGGTGTTTTTCTTCATGCAATTGTAAGTTCATTGATGTTTCATGTATGCCATTTCCCTACTCTTTGCTTCTGAAATTAAACAAATTTGAGTGACAAAGCTAGAATGCATTGGCTCCCTGTGCTTTGCCTTAAGCTTTTGTTTAGTTTTACATGTTTTCATTTGTTTGGAGAGGATTCTTGCAACCTCTTACCCTCTTTAGTTCCTCAACGGTCTTTTCTATCCATTCATTTAATCTAAAGCATCAAAACTACTACCTACCTTGCCCCAACTGGAACTCTGCAAAAAATTGGCCTCATCCTCGAACTCAAATTTGCCTTTCCCTTTTTTCCCAAAAAAACCCCAAAAAATCAAATCAAATCTTTGCACTTCATACCTAGCCTAAAATTAATGTTTTTAGTTCAGTCATCTCAAGCCCCATCGATCATATTTTCTAATATTGACCTGGAGAGAGTCCTCTCTTGTCCTCGTAGGGCTAACTACGAGGCTGAGCATGGTTTGATGTGGACCTAGAATCTTACCTTTTAAGCCTGAGGTAAATCTAGGCTCTAACAACTTGTACAATCATGCACACAACACCATATGTACATAGCTCCACATGTACAACATGCATGCAACACCACATGTACATGCCACTGCATATACAACATGTACATAACATCATTTGTACACAACACTGCATATCCAGCATTCAAAGAACACTATGTGTACCACCTTATACATAACAATGCATAAACAACATGTACACACACTATATATACACAACACCACATGTGCACAACACCAGAAATGCAACATATACAAATATGCACAACAGTAGTACCACACTTCCAAAATCACATTGTCTATACCATGTGACCTTGCTTCTAATGTCTTATCCATGCTTATCCTAGCATGCCTCAGATCTCACTACTTTCATTCAGCTGATGTATCCCTCAAAGTTACCTATCATAACATAAACATAGGTAGAATACAAACATACAATATCAATTCATATCCACATGATATTGACCTTGTATATTTTTCATGACTACTCTCCCCACTTGATTCCCCATAAGACCAGGGACCTCGTCATGCCATTCACCTACATAAGCAATGATTTCTCCATAAGAATGATCTCTGGCAACCTTGTCAGATAGTTACATAGATACATGGATACATACATACATATACATAAACATTAGTATAAAACAATCATGATCTTGTCAGACAATGACATACATACACACATATATACATATAAACATTAGCATTAAACAACCATGATCCATGATGACCCTGTCAAACGTGACATACATACATACATACATACATACATACATATATAAAAATCATCATAATCATGATCACAACATAATTACGAGATATCATAAGGTCAAGGTTAAGAGAATTTCATGTATCCTTGCACAACATGCACAACATTGAGAGAAATCATTCTCAACATAGCCAAGGCATCTAATGCCTCAAGTCAATTTACTTTACCATTTTTGTTACCTTTCTCATGATTGTATTACCACTGTCCATTTACACCAATGGATTGAAGCAATTCAACCGATTGTCATATTCTTACATTCAACTTCCCTTACTGATGCACTGAGCTTCATTTGGGTCTTATATTACCTACTAAGTTTCATTTAACTCTCCTTGAGCTCCATTAACTTTCTTCTTTCCCAACCAATTCCAAAGACTCAAAGCTTAAAAGGAAAGAAAACACAAACAAGAAGAAAATGATGAAAAACAATAATAATACAACACCGCGAACAAAGTGGTATGGCCATACACCACTCATAAACAAGTCGCAATCAAAAGAAACAAATCACAAAATACCAAAAGAACAAGACTAACAATAGACAACATGACTCAATCCCCATGGTTCCCCAAAGAAATCTCAACCCAAGCCTTCTTCAATATTTCCTGGCAACCTCTCTTGCCATGCAACTCGCTGCATCACACTACCATAAACACATAATTGTCAATGTATAAATAAATATAATAATATACTAGTTAGCTTACTTTGTTATGCCAAGCAAGTTTCCATGTAGCTTAACAAATCTATGCCATGTCTCAAGGGACTCCAATTCCCTTGACAGATCTAGCTATAACTAGACATCAGCTATTATACCTGTCAAATACATGTCCACGAATATAGCACATATCCAAATAATTTTAGAAAAATTAGGGTTGAGAAGACTTCTTGTATGCAAAGCACTCATTCATTTTGAATTGTAGTTTCCAAACATAGCCAAAGGAATTCTCATCCAATTCCTTTCCTTTACATTTACCTTGTTGCAACTGAGTCTTACTATGCACTATCATACCACGCAACTATTAGTCATATAAGCACATCAACTATTACCTTGTCGAGATACTACCAAGCATGTTTCCCTGCAACTGCTCACACATGTTAGTCTCATGTTCCAAAGATCAAGACATCATTTATATTAATTTGAAATCAACCTTTACCAAGTCTAACAACCATGTCATACTCAACAATCAACTCACATTCATCAGTCATAATACATAATGCTACAACTATCACCTACTTACACTCAAGTACATATTAGTTGTCTCAACACGTACATATTAGTGAAACCATGTTAAAACAACATCATTTTAACACATACTCATATTATGAAATTCATCAAACATTCAACCAACTTGTAAACGTACCATGTTAGATAAAGAAACTAGAAGACATAATAGACACCAAACACTCAAACACAAAATAGACGACATAAGCCAACTCATATCTTAATGTATCTCAGCGGAGGCTACCTTGTCTACATGATCAATCTAGATTAGCATGATATAACTTCACAACATATCAACTGAAACAAAAATAAGGTCATGACATCCATAAGGGTCAATGGCTAACATGTTCACATCATAAGCTCATAAATAGTTATCGTTCAGACATAATAATCACATCTGCACAGTTAGTCTACATTAGTATGAAATAATACCACAATATATTAGCTCATACCTGAATCTCATAACCATAATAATATACACAAACCAACCCAGATGACCAAGATATATATAACATCAATATCTTAATGCAATAACCCTGTTCATCAAGTTAACTATCATATAAAGTTAACAAGTTAACAAGTTAACATATAACATATTTATCAACAACATATAACATAATCATCAAGTTATCTAACCTAAAACAATAATAGAAATGCTTACAACCACATGTTATTATCATTCGTGACTATCTGACATATGTGCATGACTACACTAATCAACTTGCATTTATCATACATGTAACCATAACAGCAATAAAATGACAAGTATATAAGTAACCCTAATTCTTATAAAAACCATTAACCACATACCTGCATGCCCAACATACAAACTTCTCTGAAAACATGCTCTTTCCTTAAGGTCCAATGCTGCAACTTCACTTTGATTATCTGCATCTCTTACTCTATCTTAGCCAACACAGTGGCATCATAACACACAAATATCATCATGATGACCTAATTTCATACAATGACCTCATAATGCATGTTTGACCTATTATACATGCATAACTATAACCATGAAAATACATCCATAACAACATATTGACACTGACATGCAGAACAAATGCATATAGAACTGACATGCATTCATCACTAAAGCATCCCAAAAACAACATCATCAACCTTCACATGGTGACATCACTACAACCATGATCAACATCATTCAAATGCAACGAGCACATAGACCACAAGGATGATTAACATATGTGCAACTGACATGAATGCATGACCAACACACACTATCCATCTAGTCCAAGGGGTGAAGCATGCTCTGATACCACTCTGTAACACCATCCTCCCACATCTACCCATGTAATTGGCCAACTGGGGTAAAAATGTGACGAGAGGCTACTATGATGGAATTCAACCTCCTATGTGACCTTAAGGGAGTGGAATCGACGGAAACACAACATAGAGACCTTCCACATCAGCTACAAGACTCCCAAGAACCATCCCAATCACTCACGTAACTAGCCCTTAGGTCCCACTGAGTTTTTAGATAATTAACCCATGGATTCTCCAATGGTATCAGCATGCATGCGTCCATAAGGCTTTAGATGCTCCCACAACATGGTGTGCCAGCATCCAGGGACTAATTTGTTTAGCGTTGTGCTAGCGTCCCTAGGTTTAAGCCACGTTTTTAGGCCCAGAGCCCACATCACTTCCTAGAACTAAACGACACCTTTAGAATAGAAATATAACAAGGGAATGATGATACAAATGCAATTAGTCAACAAGGGCATGACTGGACTGCCACTACCCATGACATGGATTTTGTTAAACATATCACAAATATGTAATATACAAGTGTAAACAACATATCTAAGCATAGGGGTCTCATACTCATTGGAGAATCGCTAAGAGGAATTGTTCCCTTATATCATTTGTTGCATTATCATCTATTATGTCATAGATACTTTATTCATTCATTTAAAAATAAAAACATGAGGAGAGTCATATATCATCATCATCATAAAACTTACTTATAACAAGCATAATAACAACAAAAATATCAAGGATACATCAACCATAGAATCCACATATAAATAAGTACATTTACACATAAGATACCAAGGAGAGAACCTCTTAGTAATGAATGCAAAAACCAACCCAGTATGGAACTATCACATTCCACCCAACCATAGATTGGCTGAGCTAATTCTCTCTTCATACAATCACCCCCATGCCATATTCCAAACATGAATTTGGGACTCAAACATAAAGAACCAACTAGGGAATCCTGAGGATAAACCACCTCACCCTCATCAATAGAAACCAGGCTTTACCATAATCTACACCAGATCACTAGGCCAAAAAAATAAACATGTAATAACAGGCTTTACCATGATCTCCACTAGATCGCTAGGCTAAAATAGGCAAGGATTCCATGAGGTTTCTCTACCTACACTATGAGAAATTTTCCTGTCTCCTAGTCTCTCAGGCTTTACCGCAATCCATAGTCTAATCCAAGGATCACTAGGCCCTAAACTAAGATACCACCCTCTAGGATTTTCTACATATCCCTCCATTCACTGGAAAGGATTCCTAGGTTTAATCAAGGGCAACCACCTCTAGGGTTTATCATATATCCATCATTCACCAGCAAGGATTCATAGGCCAACCAAGGAAACACAATATCTATCTTTACCGCAACCCACAGTCTGGTTCAAGGGTTACTAGTCCATATGTTCTATCATTCGGATATCGACCTCACGAAGCTTCGAATTCATTCGGAAATCTAGCTCAATGAAAACATGAGAACCCCATCACATCGTGTCTATCCAAAAATGGCAAGGCTAGGTTGAAAATAGTGTCACACCTAGCAAAACCCATGCCATGACAACAAAGCACCACATGTAATACCATGCATGCCCAATCTAGCAAGGAAATAACAAATGCAAGTAAATACCTACAAAGAATCTTGTTGTAGCTACTTGAACCTACTCTTCCCTACTTTCTTCTTCCTTCCTCTTGCCTTCTTTGCCTTTCTTGATCTAGTGCCAAAGTGCTCCAAGAAAGCTCTAAGTGTCCAAGAGTGAGAGAGAGAGAGAGAGAATAATGAGAGAGCTCCAAAACTGAAATGAGAAATTCCATGAACTGATCCTCATAAGCCATTTTATCAATGAGGCCTCTATTTTCTTCAATTTCCATTATTTTCCTTCATTTTCCTCCTCACATGCAACCCGTGACCTTTCACATTCATTTTTTCCTAATTTCCTTTATTTTCATAAATAGAATGCCAATAAATTCATCATGCCTTTCCAAAGCCTTTATCATTGCCTTTTCCAATTTCCTTAGCCATAATAAACTGAAATGAACACCCACTAGGATGTTTTTCCCACCATTCATCTTGGAATACATGTCCCATGACCATGGTCTTATATATTTTTACATGGATTTTTAACCAAGGTTGTTACATAATTTTTCCTTAGTAATAGAATATGTAAGTCTTAAGTACTTCTTTAGTTAGCCAGATTTGAATGCCAGGAAAGCGAGGTGGATGGCTTTCTTAAGTGAGTATGATTTTTAGATTAATAACATTAAAGGTAAGGAGAATAAAGTTGCAAATTCTCTAAGCCTAAGTTTAAAATAAGTGAATGAAATTTCTATCAGTCAAAGTGGGACAGATTTGCTGAAAATGATAAAAGAGGCTGCGAAAATAGATTTGAAATACAACCTTATATGTAGATATCTAGAAAATAAAATAAAATTTTGATAAATGGGTAGATTATACAATCAATGACAAGGAAATGTTAATTTATAGAATAAGATTGTGTATACCTGACCAGGAGGAAATTAAACAAAACATTGTGGATGAGCATCATCGGAAGCCCTATGGAGGTCACCCTAATTACTAAAACATGATCACATATTTGAGGAAGGAGTTATTTTGGCCTACAATGGAGGAGGTAGCAGAGTATTTAATGAAGTTCCATGAGTATCAACTAATAAAAGTGTAACACTAGCACCCTATGTGATTGTTAAATCCCTTAGCCATACCAGAATGGAAGTTGGAAGTAATTTCCTTAGATTTTATTATCGAATCACCATGAACCGAAAAACAACATGAAACCATGATGATGGTGGTGGTTTAAAAATTGAAGAAGGATGAACATGTTGTTTTGATACAATCTACATTCAAGGATGCACAGGTAGAAAATGTGTTTATGAGGGAATATATTTTCTAAGTTGCATGGAGTACCTAAGGTAGTCATCTCGATTATAGACCCCAAGATTACCTCTAATTTATAGAGGTCATTATTTATTGGTTTAGGAACTTAGTTAAACTTCAATATATCCTATCATCCTCAAGAATATGGGTAGATTGAAAGAGCGAATCAAATTTTAGAGGACATGTTGCACATGTACTCTATGAATCAACCCACTAAATGGGAAGACTTCATCCATTTAGTGGAATTTTCATACAATAAAAACTACCAGGCCACACTAAAAATGTGCCCTTTCAAAGAATTATATTAGAGGAAGTGTCAAATAACTTTGAGTTAGAGTCGACTTGAAGACATGTTGGTTTTGGGGCCTGATATGATTTAGGAAATGGACCACATGGTAAACCATATTAGACATAATTTAAAATAGGCTCAGGAGAGACAAAAAAATTATGTTGATAAGAAAAGAGTCTCAAAGAATTCCAGGTGGGGGAATAGGTGTATCTAAAAGTGAAACCAAAGAAAAGCTCCCTGAAATTGAGAAGTTTTTGAAAGCTAGCTCTTCAATATTGTGACCATTTGAGATACTGTCCAAAATTGGCCTAGTAGCATATTAGTTAGCCATTCATGCTCACATTAGAGTACACAATGTATTTCATGTTGCTTTGTTAAAAAAATACGTGCATAATCCTAATCATGTGGTAAATTTGAATGTGATACAGGTCGAACTAGAATGAGAGTTCTTGGTTGAACCTGTACAGCTTCTAGACAGAAGGGAGGCTGCCCTTCAGAAAAACACTACCCCTCAGATAAAAATGTGGTGGAAGCATTTTGGGCTGAAAGAAGCTACTTGGGAATTTGAATAAAATATGAAAGAGGCATTTCCAATGTTGTTCCAAAGAAGAAAGGAACTTGAATACACTGAGGATGGTGTCCCTCTTAGGGGTGAGAGAAGTAATGTCTTTGGTGATATGACTCAAAAAATTTATTGTTAAAATTTGATATTATCGATAAATCTAGATAAGTTTAAATTATAGGAATTGTGTGCTTGATTTATCTATTAGAAAATATTTAAATGAAAATACATGTATTATATGTTTAAAATAGAAAGGTAATAAATGTTTTTATGATAATAATAATAATTGTTCTTGAGAATATGAAAAGGTCCACTCGGAGAGTTAAAATTCCTATCATTCAAAAAATTGTTAAAAGTTAGTTATAGCCCAAGAAAGGGGAATAACAAAATGAACGAAATTCCTAATTTGACCCATTCACTCTAAAAGAAAGAGGGAGGAAAAAGGGTGTTCTACAGAAAATCCCTGGAGAGAAATTCCATTGAGCTGCAAGAGGAAGATGACTAATTGAGGGACCAAGAACAAAATAATGAATGGAGATAGATGTTGTTAATATGGTACTCATGAAGGGAGTTACTATGAGAGAAAAATACAATAACTATCCGAAAATTAGTGGGAGATAAAGACTGGTAAAACCCTAATAGAGAGCAAGGTTCTTCTCAGGGTTAGATGAAAGATCTCTTGATATGTAAAGGATATTGTTATTTTTTTTGAAAGGGACAATAGCTCAGCAGTAACTAGACAAATATCTATCTTATGGTTGTGTGGTCTAAGGAAGCCCTTGGTATATTTCCCAATTATTGAGATAAGTCCCTAATTCTTGTGCTACTAAGATAAAAAGAGAAATGATAATTGAGTTTATGTTATTTGTGATGAATTAAATGGTAAACAAAGTTTTTTGATTATATGCCTTTGTATGCCTAGTATCCTTTGTAATCTAGGAGTGCATGTACGTGTATTAGAGAACATAGAGAAAAGGTAAATGAATTAAAATTCAAGCAATCTTTACTAAATAAAATGTTAGATTAAAGTAAAAGGAAAATTTTGGTTTAAAGTTAAGTTACTTTCTAGTTGTTAAACAATACTAAAGGATTGTTAGAGTAGAGAGAAAGGAAAATCTGGTTAAATCTAAGTATTATTGTCTTGGTCATTATTAAGTTTTTGTAATTTCTTCTCTTGAGGAAGTATTAGCAGGAGTTATATAAAAGAAGAAAACTATATTCTACAAAAAAGGAGTCAGTGCCAAGTTGTCGGATAGGAAAACCGAACTACTTGGCACACTCCAAAGATTTAGAATAATAAGAAAACCCATAAGGGTTTGAAATTATACTCATATATAGATTTTAGTTACAAAGATTTATTTTCTAATTTTTTTGCAAAAAATAAATTATATACATATTCTTACATAAAATAAATTACAAAAATTATTTAAAACATTCTCTTAAAACTAATAGAAGTAACCAGAAGTGAGAATGGGAGTTAGTGTATATAAAAGAGAGTGTGTTATCTAAATAGGAAAAGAATAGGAAAACTCAAATAATGATGTGAAGGATCATAGGGCATAGAAAACAAAGTAATTGCAGCCCATGTAAATAAATAACCTGTCAAATAAAGGATTTGTAATTATATATACAACGTAATATCGCCTGGTTGATTTTCCATGTAAATAAAATAAGACTAAGGTCATGGAACATGTATTCCAAGTTGAATGGTGGGAAAACATTATAGTGGGCACCACTTATGGATTAATAATGGCTGTGGAAATTATCAAAGGAATTGGCAAAGAAAAAGAGGAAATAAATGGAATTTGATTATGAAAATAGAGGAAATAGGAGAAAAGGAAGATGAAGAGACACAAATTTTCATGTAAGGGAAATTGGAGGAAAACTGAGGAAAATGAAGAAAAATGAGACATGAATGATAAAAAGGCATTCGAGAAACAAGTCACAACCTTTTTCTTAGCTTTTGGTCATTACAACTTTTTGACAGTTTTGAGCTGAGATCTATTTCATTCTCTCATACTCTTGCACACATAGAGCATCCTTGGAGCATTCTAGAATTCTCATGGATTTGAAGACTTGAAAAGGAAAGCAAGGAAGCAGAAGAGAATATTGGATCAATAGCTACAGTAGGTTTACCTTGTAGGTAACATGTTGCATTTGTGATCTACTTGCTAGTCTTTGGATGCATGGTATATGCATGGGATTCCTTAGTTATGTTTGTCATTTTCATGGAGATTTTCCTAGATTAACAGTGGTTTTAGCCTTGCCTTTCCATTTCCTGGATAGCGATAGTTTAGTGGATTCCCCATTTGGTATTCTGGTTTGTTCTTAGGTTTCTTATGGTTGTGGGTTGGAATAAATGTTCTAGAGCTAAATAGCTTGGGTCCCTTGGAGGATGTGGGTTGAGTTACTAGTCCCTGGAGCTTGTAGGTTGGGACAAATACTCTAGAGCCCTGTAACAACTTCGATTCCTTGTAGGTTGAGGGTTGAGTTACTAGTTCCTTGAGCCTTGGACAGCTTGGATAGAGACTAATTTGGTTTGGTATTAGTGATTTTTTGACCAGTTAGGTGAAATCACTATGGTTGAGGGTTGAGGTGGTTTGGCCTCTAGAAGCCCAGTTTGTTTCTATTTTGGTTTAACCCATAATAACCTACATTCATTCTTGGAATATGGCACAGGGATGATTGGATAAAAGAGAGATTTAGCTCAACCTAATCTATGGTCAGGTGGTACATGAAAGTTGACTTGGTTGGTATTTTCATATGTTAACATGAGCTATTTTTCTATTGTGATCCATGAGCACTTGTACTGGTTATTATGGTAATATTATGGCTAATTTGTCATAGTTTCTATTATGGTTATATGTTTGTTATATGCATGTATCTATGATCTCTTACGATGAATATCTCATGATTTGATAAGTTATTGAATGGTTAATGGATAACTGGGCTAACAAGTGTTGTTGCAGCTAAATTGAGAGGGCATTGAGCCTTCTTGGTGATTTTGAGATAAAATTCATAAGCATATGATTAGATATGCATTCATGAATTTTGTCTTATATGTTTGTCATATTTTTGACGAAATGTCTATCTTGGAATAGGGATGTTTTGGTCAATATTTTCTTCAATTTTGGTATGGTTAGCCTTGTTATCGCGTTATTTATGATTTTGGAAAGTTACAGGTAATGTTCTAGAGTCTTTCCTGGAAAAATGGCACAGATGTTGTGACTACATGCACCGAATTGAGGAATTTGGGTCATAAAAACTAGCATCTAGGCCTAAGTGTGTGGTTATAGCCTCCCAACTACATGCATGAAATGTTATGGGTGTGGTTGGGGAGTTTTTCTTATGAAAAAGAGTTCCATCTCAGGGATTGATCACCAAGGGTGGTTTGTAGGCTCTTGAGTGGTTTGTAGTGACTGAAGGATGGCTATAACTTGTCAGTTAGTTGGCCCCACTTTGATAACTGGAACTTGGAGGTCAGGTCATGTCATGTCATAGTGACACTCAATTCATTTTCACCTTGGAGAGTTTGTGAAAGTGGGTAAATGTGGGAGGATTCATTTACAAGGTGGTATTAGATTTGTTTCCATTCTCTTTGGGTGATATCTGATACCATAGGGTGCTATCAAAGCTTCCAAGTTCAAACACTTGGACTGGATGGGATAAATGCATATCGTTATGCATGCATGTCAATTGTATGTGTCTATTGTTCATGAATTATGATGGTTATGGTTATCATGTATGTGGTGTTTTTTTGCATTTTTGTGTTATCATGCATGATTATTAACATGTTGATGTCATTATGTATCTATATCATGCTAATATTGATTGATTTTAAAAATGTGATAACCTTCCATGAGATACACTGAGGTATGATTTTGATTATGTTTCTATTTGGTTTATCTAACATGACATGCTTATATGAGATAGAATATTAGAGATGAAGAGTATAATGGTAGACTACATTTCAAATGACTCCCCTTACATGCCTAATGTGAATTCAATGGAATGGGATAGATTAGTTAAGTGGCAAGGAGAAGAGTGCCCTCCTAACATTGAAAATACACAGAGAAGTTTAAATGCAAAAATAACAAATTGTAAGGCAGATAATAGTAGGTTGATTGAGGCATAAGAAAGGCTTTCTAGAGCTCAGGAAAAATAAGTAAATTTAATGTAGTGATCCTTCAAAGGCTTTCATAATTGTAGAAGTAGGGACAGGAAGAAAATGAAAATGGGGCATATAGAAGTCAAGATATAGTTTGGACAAGGATGACATAGTTAGAGGTGATTGATCTTTGGATACAAGTTACAAGCATGCTAGCAGTCATGGAATTTATTCTAGTTCTAGTTCTAAGAGACATCATTGCCATCAACGCTATCATCCTTATAAGAGGAGTGAGAAGTTGTATTTTTTAGAGGATTTCCAATCATCCTATTTTTTATGGAGATGTGAGAAATGATAGGCTGAAGAAACATGGCTACTTGGGATGAACAAGTTCCTCAAATTCCAAGATTATTAAGAAAATATGAAAGCCAAGATAGAGATCTTCAGTCTCAAGGGAAAAACATATGTCTACTAGGAAGATGTGAAGCATGTTAGAGGCATCAAGGTAGAGGAGCTTAGTTAGAATGGGTTTAAAATAATATTAATGAAGAAGTAATTGACAAAGATATATTATGATGGGAAGGCTAAGGAGTTCTATGAGTTGAATATGTATTCCATGACAAATGAAGAGTACATGACCAAGTTTCTGGAGTTTTTGAGGTATGTGCCCTAACTAAAGGATGAGAAGACAAAGGTTTAAGGGTTGATCACTAATTATCCTTTAGCATTTAAAGATTGATTGAGTATGATAAGCCTCAATCATTGGAGGAAGTCATCAAGAAGCTGAAGCATTGTTATGATTAGTCTAAGTGCAAGTCTAAGCCTAAGTGAGATTGAAAATATAATGATAAGTCTAAAGGAAAGTGGGTTAGGAAGCAAGGAAGAGTTTAGGATGAAGGTGACAAGGAGAACATGTCATTGTATAAGAAGTTCAATGTAGTTGACAGAGGACATGGATCTTAGCTCGAGGAAAATAATATAGAAAATTCCACAGGAAACCTTTGAGGTTATGGACTTGTGGTGGAGAGCATCATAGGAATGATTTCCCATTGTATTAGGGTGGCAGGCCTTAGATTTATACTACTCAGGAGGCACAAACAGTTGGAGATGTTTGGAAAAGTATTCATTAGATTTATGTAGCGATGGAAAATATGTTGGTTGATCATATCCATTATTGAGATGGAAGGTAATATTTGTGATCAAATTGTTTGCATTTTGATTGACCCTAGATCTAATTATAGTTATATTAGTCTTGACTTGGTGATTAAGTGTTGCTTGAATAAAGAAGTGCATGCAAAATATTGGTTGGTGTAGTTCTACATGGACCAAGATAAAAATTCATCATTGGGTGAGATCTTGTGCATTTGATTTGAATGGTATGCCTAGATCAGCACACTTAAATGTGCTTCGTTTGGGATCATATAGTATTATTTTGGGCATGGATAATGTGTTTATTCACAAGACTAAATTGGACAACTATGAAAAGGTTATTGACTTCCTGGATGATGATGGCGAGAGGAGAATCTTGCAAGGAAAGAAGAAGCCTATATTATTGAGAACAATTGCAACTATGAGGAAAAGTATAGCTATCGAAATGGTTGTGTATTATTTTCAGCTCATATTTATAGTGACAAAGGGAGGGATGTTGAGGATGATGAAGTCTTGAAGAGGTAACCTATTTTTTAGTAGTTTTAGGATGTGTTTCTAGTAGAAATTTCATAGTTTCCTCCTGATAGGCAAGTGGAGTTTTCTATTAAGTTGATGTTTGGATTAGCACCAACATTGAAGGCACCATACATGATGAGAAATCCAGAGTTAGTAGAATTGAAGTTGCAACAGAAGGAAATGGCTGATAAAGGATACATCAGGCCAAGTGTGTTGCCTTTGGGTGCAACAATATTGTTTGTAAAGATGAAGGATAGTACTCTCATATTGTGCATTTCTTACAGGAAATTGAACAAGGTGACTATCAAGAACAAGTGTCCATTGTCATGGATTGATGACTTGTTTGATCATTTGAAGGGAGAAATAATGTTTTGAAATATTAATTTGAGATCAAGATATCATCAAGTGCACATCAAAGAAGAAGCCATCTACAAGATTGCACTCCATACTAGGTATGGGCATTATGATTTTGTGATAGTTCCTTTCAGTCTTACCATTGCTCCAACCAATTTCATGTTCTTGATGAAAAACATGGTGCATCCTTACCTAGAAAAGTTTGTGATAATGTTTATTGATGATACATTGATATAATCCAAAAATGAGGAATAACATATATAGCACCTAGCAATAATGTTGATCTTTTTGAGAGAAAATCAATTGTATGCCAAGCGCAACAAGTGCATTTGATTTCATTCTCATATTCATTACTTGGGACATGTTGTTTCCAAGGAGGGGATATCATTGGACCCATAAACTATTAAAGCTTTCATGGGGTGGTCAACGCCTAGGAATGTGGATGAGGTCAAATCATTCATGGGACTAGTAGGTTATTACAGGAGGTTCATTAGGAACTCTTCATGGACTGGATATCCTATTACATCTTTGCAGATGAAAGGGAAGAAGTTTGAACGGAATGACGAGTGCAAAACTAGTTTCTATCACTTGAAGCATTTTCTTTCAAATGATTCAGTGTTGAAGATTGCAAATCCTGATAAGGAGTTTGTGTTTTGTACAAATTCTTGCAAGGACAGACTTGATGGGGTATTGATGTAGGAAGGTTAGGTAATATGATACAAGTCAAGGAAGCTAAATCAACATGAGCATAACTATGTGACACATGATCTTGAGTTGGAAGATATCATTCATGCATTGAAGGTGTGGAGACATTATCTTCTTACCAGGAGGTTTTCCTTGATGAGTGATCATAGTGGGTTAAGGCATTTGTTTGACCAACCCAATCTAAATGCCATGTAACCTATATAGTTATCCACCCTCGGTGAGTTTGACTTTGAGATTAGGTACATCAAGGGTAAGGAGAATAGGGTTGCATATGCTCTCCATAGGAGAGTGTAGGTGAATCGCATTTCAATTGTGATCTCTTATAGGACATATTTAAAGGAAAAAATCTTTCATGTAGGGAAACATGATGAGAAGTACCAACAATTGAAGTAGAGAGTACAGTAGTAGGGTGAAGGTGATAGGGATGAGTAGTATCTCCTAATGACAGATGACATGGTGAGATTTAGGAACATGATTTATGTGTGAGATAGTAGTGAGCTTAAGAAGATTATCTCTAGAGAGTTTCATGTCAAGCCATATTCAAGCCACCAACGATATCAAAAGACTTTGACAGTTGTTAAGAAGATCTATTATTGGATGAAATTCAAGAAAGAGGTGGTTGAGTTTGTTGCAAGCTTTCTGGGTTGTCAATAAGTGAAAGCATGGTGTAACTATCCAACTGGTCTATTATGTACTCTTCTGATTCCAAAATGGAAATGAGAGGACATTTCCATGGACTTCATTATAGGATTGTTGAGGACATCAAGGAAGCATGTGTAACAACCCATGGTTAAAAAGTTCATGTAATAAAACTTAATAAAGGAAAATAAGACCACATTTAAGGGACACATATACCAATATGAATGTTGAGATAATATGTCTTAGTGGGCATCACTAGATGTGTTTATGGATAAGGAAAATTAGCAAAGGTAATGGCTAACGAACTAAAAAATGAAAAATTTCAATTTTGGCACATTTATTTATGAAAATAATGGAAATTAGGATAAAAGGAAGCGGAAAGGTCACATGTTGCATGTGAGGATGAAATTGAAGGAGAATAATGGAAAATGATGAAAATAGAGGCCTCATTAATAAAAGGGCTTATGAGGATTAGTTTCTAACCTTTTGCGAGTTTAGTTTTGGGGATCTCTCATTATTCTCTCTCTCTCTCACTCTTGGACACTTAGAGTTTTCTTGGAACATTTTAGCTTTGGAGCAAGGAAGGGAAAAACAAGCAAAGCAAGGAAAACGAAAAGGAAGGAAAGCAATGATCAACTAAGGAATAGCAGGATCAAGCATCTTCGGGATGAATACTTGTAGATAACATATTGCATGTGTGATTTCATAGATAGTTTTTACATGCACGACTTTGCATGTTGTTATATGGTTCTGTTGCTATCAATGGCATGGTTTTGTCGGGATATGATAGTGGTTTTCAACCTTGCCTTTCCTTTTTCTGGATATCTATGGTTGATGGCATTGTTTTCGCATTTTTGAGCTTTGGAATTGTTAGATGGTTTTGGAATCCAGGGTGGAGGTTGTCTGAGGAAAATTCCCAAAGGCCTAGGAATCCCTTGACCAGTTTTGGTGGGATACATTGTAGAACCTAAGGGTGGAGTCTCAGTTTAGGGCCTAGTGATCAAGTGTTGATTGTGGTAAAGCCTAAGAGACAAGGAGATGGAAAATTCCTCAAGGATAGTGATGGATTCTGGAGGCATTCCTAGCTCAATTTGGTTTTGTGATCTTGGTGCTAGTTTTGGTGATACCACAGTTTGGTGAGGGTGGAGGTGGTTTGACCATTGGATTTGACTGGTTGTTTTTGGATTGGCTTATCCACAAGATCCCACATTAATATGTCATGGGGGTTAATGGCAGAAAGAAATATTTTGTTCAACCATATCTACAGTTGTGTAGTATGTGGAAGTCCCAAACCTAGTCGACTTTGCCTATGTTTGATGAAAGCTAAGTTCTCTTACTTTTGTACTTGCTAATATGTGGCTTTAATGGTTGTTATCTTATTGTTATTTACATCGTTTAATGTTGGTTATAAGCATGATTATATGACTGGTTATTGTCATGATTATTTCACATATTTACTTATAATTAAAAGGATAATGGATGCACGACCTAATTGATGTCAAAACAGTTAAAGGAAGAGGGTGATGATCCTTCTTGTCAAGTGTCGTATGAGTTATTAGTCCTTTATGTTCCGTCTTGTATTCATTTCCTATAGATTTCATTCACACCAAGTGTTTGACTGAATGTCATTCCTTGTTGGGGATGGTTAGCCCTAGTACTAGAGTCAGTTTTTGATTTGTAGGTCTTGTCATAATGTAATTCATGGATTCTGAAAGCTATAAGGGTTTATGGGCACTGACCTGTATTTTTGGCTTAAAATGTGGCACAAATCATGGAGTCATATGCAAAATTCTAAGGAGAAAAGACCTTAGACACATGCATACCCATGTTGTGCACACATCCGAAGGTTTCCAAATGCACCCTTGTCCATATCAAGGGAGACTCTAGGGGTTTAATTATCTAAAAGCTTAGTGGGGCGGAGGGGCTGGTAAAGGGAATGACTAGGATGTATTATGGGAGTCCTGTAGCGGGTGTAGAAGTTCTAATATGGTGCGTTTCTACCCGTTCCACTTTCTTAAGGACACTTAGGAAGTCGAGTCATCTCACAGTAACTTCTCATCACATTTTTACCCCAGTTGGCTGGTTACTTGGGTAGATGTGGGAGGAGGGTATTACAGAGTAGTGTTAGAGCATTGTTCACCCCTTGGACTGAATGGGATGTGTGTTGGTCATGCATTCTTATTGGTTGAACTTGTGTTAATCATCCTTGTGGTATGTATTCTTGTTGCATATGCATGGAGTCTGTTAGCACCTAAATTCGCCTCAGGCTGAAAAAAGGCAAAATTTAGGGTAACCACAAACCACGCTCAGTCTGGTAGCTAGCCCTACCAGAATAAGAGAGGGCTCTCTCCGAGTCACACTCAGTGAATAGATAAACGAAAAGGACTAAGATGACTTTCAAACAAACTATTTATCTTAGGCTAGTAAGTGAAAATGAAAATAAGGAGTGATTTTTATGAATGACTGTGTTTCTGGGATGTTATGGGACCATTGGACCTCAATGAACAGAGAACTTAACATAAAGGCACAAATTATTTCGTGAGGCAAGGTAGGCGGAAAGCATAACAATTTAGTTTTAAAATATGGCGGAATGGAAAGATTGATTAATAAAGTGAAAAGGGCATGGGAAACATGAATCCTTTTCAACAGAAGAATGAACATTGTACATGAAATTTTCCCACAGGTAGAGCAATAAAATTGAATTCTACCTAATCTAACTCGAAAAATTTCACCAGAAATGAATACGAAATGAAACTATGGAACATAACAAAGGAATAGAGAGATTGGTTAAGAAGGTGAAAAGGGCATGGGAAACATGAATCCTTTTCAATAGAAGAAAGAACATTGTACGTGAAATTTTCCCACAGGTAGAGCAATAAAATTGAATTCTATCTAAGGTGGTGAAGAATTTTTATTATTCCCCAAATCTGAAGAAGGATGTAGCAAAGTTTGTGGCTAGAAGTTTGGATTGTTAGCATATGAATGGAGAATGTAAGCATCCAGGTGGTCTAATACAACCTTTTCTAATTCCAAAATGGAAATGGGAGGTAATTTCCATGGATTTCATTATAGGTCTTCTAAGGACAACGAGACATCATGATTCTATTATGGTCGTGGGTGACAGGTTGAGTAAGATAGTTGACTTCATTCCAATGAAGACTATATATTTAGCTAGTGATGTGGCACATGTTTTCATCAATGAGATCATGAGATTACATGATGTTCCAGAGAAGATTGTGTGAGATTGGGATGTGAAGTTAACTTCCATGTTTTGGAAGGAGTTATTTGTAGGTTTGGGTATAGATTTGGCCTTTCATACAGCCTATCATCTACAGAAATATGGACACATATAGAGGGTCAAAAATCTCTTGGAGGATATGTTGAGGGTGTATGCGATGATCCAGCAGAGAAGATGGGAGGAGTATCTTCCATTGGTTGAGTTTGCATACAAAAATGGTTATTAGGTGCCATTGAGGATGAGTCCTTTTGAGGCACTATATGGGCAGAGCTATAATACTCCCATCAATTGGAGTGATCCAGTGAACATGGTACTTATTGGACCAGATATGTTGGTTGACATGGAATAGGAAATGTAGGTTATAAAGAAGAATCTAAAAGCAGCACATGATAGAAAAAGGAGTTATGCAGACCAACACAGGGAATTCAAGGATTTTTAGGTTGGGGAGCATGTGTATTTTTACATCAATCCCAAGAAGAGATATTTAACGATTGGATCATGTGTCAAGTTGGCACCACAATATTGCGGTCATTTTGAGATCCTTGGAGGATTGGACCAATGACCTACCAAATTGCACTGCCTCCAATAGTGAAATTCCATGATGTTTTCCATTTCTCATTGCTTAAGAGGTATGTAAAGGATGTTGATCATGTTATTGATTGGTTTGTATTGTAGGTGGAGAAAGAATGGGAATTCCAGTAGGAGCATCAATGCATATTGTAGCGAAGTAGCTCATGCTTAGGAACATAGCCATAGAGCAAGTTAAAGTGCAATGGAAGAACTTTGGGCCTGAAGAAGCTACACAGGAGCTGGAAGATCATATAAGAGCCATGTATCCTTCTTTGTTTTCCAATGGAGGAAAAACAATTTTTGTATGCCGTTTGGTGTATTTTTGTTGATCTTTTGGGATATGTACATATGGATATGGATGAAAATATTGCCACAATCTGTGTTATAAAGCTCCAATAAGTGGGATGGTTGATATTGTGTCATGTTGTCATGATGTTTTTCTTTTGAGTAGGTGAATCTTTCATTTTAAATATTGCAATGAGCTAAGTTATAAATCCCTGTGGGAAGTATGTTTTCTTTTTAGTGGTTTCACTGAGCTATTGGTGTGATTTAACATTGAGGACAATGTTCGCCAAGGGAGAGGGGTCTGTAACAACCGCTGGTTAAAATTTCATGTAATAAAAATTAGTAAAGGCAAAATAAGACCATGGTTAAGGGACACATATTCCAAGATGAATGTTGGGGAAATATATCCCAGTGGGCATCACTCGATGTGTTTATGGCTAAGGTAAATTGACAAAGGAAATGGATAAGGCATTAAAAAAGGAAAAATGGCATTTTTGGCACATTTATTTATGAAAATAATGGAAATTAGGAGAACAGGAATGTGAATGGTCACAGGTTGCATGTGAGGAGGAAATTGAAGGAAAATAATGGAAATTTATGAAAAAAGAGGCCTCATTGATAGAAAGGCTTCTAAGGATCAGTTTGTAAACTTTTATCAGTTCAATTTTGGAGAGCTCTCATGTTCTCTCTCTCACACACTCTTGGATGCTTACAGTTTTCTTGGAGAATTTTGGCGTTGGAGTAAGGAAGGGAAAAGAAAGAAAAGGAAGGACAATGAAAAGGAAGGAAAGCAAAGATCAAACATGGAATAGTAGGATCAAGCAGCTTCAACAAGAATACTTGCAGGTAACATATTGCATTTGTGATTTTCTAGTTAGTTTTGACATGCATGGATTTGCATGTTGGTATATAATTCTCTTGTTGTTGGTGGCATGGTTTTGTCGAGTTATGATAGTGGTTTTCATTGTTGCCTTTCCTTTTTCCAAATAGCCATGATGTGATGGATTGTTTTATCAGTTTTAAGCTTTGGAATCACTTGATAGTTTCAAAATATAAGGTGGAGATCATCTCAGGAAAATTCCAAAAGGCCTAGGAATCCCTTGACCAACTTTGCCACAATACACAGTAAAGCTTGAGGGTGGAGTCTTAGTTTAGGACCTAATGATCTAGTGTGGATTGTGATAAACATTGAGAGACTGGTGTCTTAGTTTAGGGCCTAGTGATCTAGTGTGGATTGTGGTAAAGCCTGAGAGCCAAGGAGAGAAAAAATTCCTTGAGGATATTGACGGAGTCTGAAGGCATTCCTTGCTCTGTTTGGTTTTGTGATCTCGGTGCTGATTTTGGTGAGATCATGTTTTGATGAGGGTGAAGGTGGTTTAACCTCTAGATTCCCTTGGTTGTTTTGGATTGGTTTATCCATGAGATCCCACATTCATGCTTGGAATATGACATGGGGGATGACAGACTGAAATAAATATTTGGTTCAGCCATGTTAATAAAAGCTAAGTTCTCTTTCTTTTGTACTTGTTAATAAGCAGGTTTAATGGTCATTATCTCATTTCTATTTACATCATTTAATGTGTGTTATAAGCATGATTATATGATTTTTTATTGACATGGTTATTTCTGTATTTAATTGTAACTAAAAGGATAATGGATGCAAGACCTAATTGACGTCAAAATAAGTAAAGGAAGAGGGTGGTGATCCTTCTTGGCAAGTCTCATTTGAGTTATTAGTCATTTATGTTCTGTCTTGTATTAATTTATTGTAGATTGCATTGATGCCAAGTGTTTGATAGAATGTCAATACTGGTTGGGGATGGTCAGGACTAGTCTTATTGTTAGTTTTCGATTTGTAAGTATTGTCATCATGTAATTAGTGGATCTAGAAAGATACAGGGGTTTCTAGGCATTGACATGGATCATGGGCTTAAAAAGTGGCACAAATATGGAGTCAAAGGCATGGGTTTGAGGAGAAAAGTCCCCAGATGCATGAATACCCATATTGTGTGTGTGTCTAAAGGTTTCTAGACACACCCTTTTCCATATCAAGGGAGCGTCCAAATTTTAAGTTGTTTAAAAGCTGAGTGGGACCCAGATGTTGGTCAGGGGAATGAATGGGATGCATTCTAGGAGTCCTGTAGCAGGTGCATAAGGTATGATATGGTGTGTTTTCGCTAGTTCCATAGTAACTTCTCATCACATGTTTACCCTAGTTGTCCAGTTATTTGGGTAAATATGGGATAAGGGCATTACAACATGATTCCATCATGGTTGCTGTTGGTAGGTTGAGAAAGGTAGCTCACTTCATTGTAGTCAACTCTACTAATTCATCTAGTGAGGTAGCTCAAATCTTTGTTAGGGAGATAGTGAAGTTGCATGGTGTTCCCAAGAAGATTACATCAGATAGAGATGCTAAGTTCACTTCTACGTTTTGGAAGGCATTGTTTATAGTTTTGGGGATAGAGTTAGATTTCAGTACGACTTATCATCCTAAAATAGATGGACATACAAATAGGGTTAATAGGATTCTTGAGGATATGTTGAGGAGGTATGTCATGCATCTACAATAGAAGTAGGAGGATTATCTTCTAGAGGTGGATTTTCATATAATAATGGGTATCAAGAGTCATTGAAGATGAGTCCATTTTATGCTCTTTATGGGCGGAGTTGTAATACTCCTATCAACTAGAGCGATCGAGTGAATAGTGTGTTGATTAGACCAGATATGTTGGATGAGATGGAGTAGAAGATACAGGTTATTATGAAGAATTCAAAGGAAACATAGGACTAGTAGAGGAGTTATGTATATCAACATATAGCATTCAAGGAGTTTCACATTGGGGAGCATGTGTACTTGTGCATCAAGCCCAAGAGGAGCTCCTTCAGGATTGGATCATGTGACAAGTTGGAACCTTGATATTGTGGTCCTCTTGAGATCCTTAAGAGGATTGGACCAGTAGCCTACATACTTTAAATACCTTCAACAATGAAATTCCATAATTTTTTCTATGTTTCATTGCTTAAGAGATATGTGCAAGATGTTGATCATGTGATTGATGGGTCTAAAGTCTAGGTGGAACCTCTTATCACCAGGCTAGAAAGAATTGGGATTATTCAACCTTTAACCTAGTGTAACTATTTCAAACAACTTGAATTGGAATTTAGTCCTTCCAATATGAGATGGATCTCTCAAATATTCTTGAAATAATTGAAACAGTCAGATGACTAATTTTGATTTCTTTTTGTGTTTTTGTAAGTGATGAAAAAAATGATTAATACTACCACTTGGCATGGAGTCAAATTACAGAGATAGAAAAAACAAAGTTTAATTTAAGTTAAAGAATCTATAGCTTTTGAACTGATACAAGTGAACACCTATGGTCTTACATAGTATATGAAGTAAATTGGAACAACTTCATGAGATTTCCAAGTAATCAAGGTACTATGAGAAAATGGAAACAATCCTGACAAAACCAGACAATCCATGAAATGAATCTCAAGCACATAAACAAAGTAGTTGCAAAATTATATTAAAGGATCAAATATTAAAAAAGTCAGTTCTTCATATTCTTTGTCAACCCTTATCAAAGTAAAAATTCTACCTATTTATAGAGAAATATATCTTTACATATCTTTCCAGTTGGGCCAAATTCGATTCATCAATCTAGAGACCTAGCCCAACTTTTCCTCTAACTAACAGAGTCCTTTTAGGGATTTTCTGTTTTACAATAGTTGGACTCAACTAGGACTCTACTAGATTTCAAATCATAACCACTTTTTGTTAATGTAGATAACCAAAGTCAACTGCATGCTAGCTTTGATAAAGTGCCATTAAATCTTTAAATTGCTAATAGACATCAATTTAATTTCCTCTATGCTGAATGTCTTGATGAGCTGGCTGATTTGTGGATGTGGCTATTTGCTGACTTGATAGGCTGAGAAATAGGACTTTATCATGATGGCATGGACACCCTTCATCATCCAGAATCCAGTTGCAACTCAGATGTATGATATCAAAAATCTTCAAAAAGGTAGGAAAACATATGTTTTTCATGATTTCGTAGCAAAACAACATTTTCAGAACTTTCATAGGAAACTTTTGTAGCGACTTTGAAAAAAAAACTTAGGCTACACTTTTCTTCCATGTGCTGGTTCTAAGGTCTTTATTGATGTTCATGAGATAAACATGGCCTTCAAAACTTCCTTTGCTGAACTCTAGACCATCCTCAACCCCCATATGGAATGCTACAATAGTTTTGTAGCAAAAACTTAACTTCATTATGGGCAGTTACGACAAAAGTTGCAAAATTTTGAGTTTTTCAAGTTTCCATAATTCTAATGCCTCCTTATGACTTCTAACACCATCTTGACTATACATATAGTTGAGTTAACTAAAATAAGAATAGTAAAGACAAGATTTGAAGAGTTTTCCATATCATGGAGCAACACTCACTTCAACAATAATTTTGAGGTTTTTCTTCTTGAGTTCAACTTGGATCATCTCAATCTAAATTTCTAGTGCTGCAACTTGTCCTTCTAGGCTTTTTCTATTTGCTTGCAACTAGCTATTTCTCCTATACATGTGTTACAACATTCTATGTAAAGGCAGAGTCTTTTTAATCATCTTTTTAGACTTATCTGCAATCTCAACATAAAAGTCCATTTGCTTCAAAACTTCATCTTGGTATGCATCATACTCCAACTTGGAATTGATTTCTCCTTGTTTTGCCTCCCTTAACTTGTTGTAAGATTTTTATTTCACTCTTTTCTTTAACAATATCCTTTCCCTTCCTTTCATTTAATGGTTTCCTAAATAAATATGTTTTGCTCAAAGGTGCCTCAGGCACCTCTCCACTTGTTGCATTGATCTTGTGACAATTTTCCTTGGTCTGAAAATGAAATCCTACTCTTCTTGAGTAAAATCCGATTTCTTCGCTCTCTTTATTTTCTTCTTTGCTTCAATTGGGAACACTTCTACACGCTACTCATCTGGGATTTCTTCATTGTCTATGGCTTCTAGTATGTTAGTCAATTTGCCCTTCTTTGCACTCTATTGTTATTCTTTCTTCTGTCTTCTGGTCATTCTCCTCTTATCACTTGTAGAAGCCTCAATTATCGGTTGCTTCTCTGGAACTGACTATTGTTCTACTCTAGGTTGTTGCTTTGTTCCAGGCTATTGTTCTATTATAAGTGTTGCAGATTTGGAATTTGGACTTTTTCTAGAGGGGGTAGCAGCCTTTAGTTCATATCCACTTAGGAATAAAAATTTAAGCCAATCCCTCTTCAATTTACTCAACTCTTCAACTACTAACAGTTTTATAAGACCATTATGGAAAACAGAGGTAATACTTGCCTCTGTTTTAGCTTGTACCTTATCAATCATCTTCCCTAAACTTCTGAAGAGGTAAAAAGGAATGTCTAAGGGTTATTTGCTTGTGAAGTGAAGCAAAAACCTGAAGTGATATTGGTAGACCATATGAAACCTTCCGTCACATGTAAAATACTTATGAATAACCATCAACATCTTGGAAAAATATTCTTTGAGACATGTTCTAGGAACGCCCATTGTTATATCATTCCCTTGATGTTCATCCTTCAAGAATTCATCAAAATTCTGTAGCTGGAACTTCTGAACTTCAAACCATGTTTCCCCTTACCTTGGGATTTTAGTAGCATGAACAACTATTTCTAGAGATACATTCAAGCTCAGAATGCCAACCTTCATGCCAACTCTTGTGAAATTGAGATTGAAATCCTTGGTGATCTGTGCATGAAAACCTTGCAACCTTTGTTAGAATTGAAGACACCCCATGCTAGTAAATTATTGTATGAAAGTGGGGCCTTCCTCAAGAAATTTCATGTTTGTGGGTTCATAACATACCACAACCTCTCCTTTGTAGTGTTTCCTGGTGGCCATGCTTGCTAACACGTTCAGAGCTACTTGTAAGCTACTTCTTTTTCACTTGCAACCAAGCTTTTAACACCTAGAACTCACCTAGACAATGACTAAACCTGTTTTGACATCTCAAACACTAATATATGACAATACTTGTGCACTTTTGTTATGAGAGCAGATGGTATAAAGGGAAAGGGAAAGGTAAAATGGATTTAAAAGGGAGTGGAGGACACAGGGATCAAAAGGCATAACAACTCAATACCTTTAGCATGACAAATAATGATTTTCAACAAAACAATTACACAACCACAAACTCTCATAGTGAGACAAGTGTCAAAGAAGACTGTTTTTCTATGTAAGTGTTAGGAACTTTCGTAGCAAATTCTAGGTTTACGTAACTATGTTTGCTATGAAAGTCTGTAAAAGTGTCAGACCTCAAAAATATGAAATAATGACTTCGAAAATGGAAGGAGTGGTGACCCTATTTGTTATGATCACCTTTTTAAACAATGAATGGACCCTCTAATAGGTATCACATGAACCTAAACAAACAAACCCTATCTATAATGACTAAATCAAACTAAGAAAAACATTTATTTAGTGTTTTCATAGATAACCTTGGCTCAAATAGGGATTTGTGCCCTAGTGGTGCAGCAAACAACCAGTAGACTAGTAGCCTTATTAAAAACTTAAAATGATGACATAATCTCCAATTTTTTATGGCCTTCACTTTAGGCTCAAACCTGTTAAATAAATCATCCACACCTACAAATAAGAAAGTAAAAATGGAGTATATACAATGGTGTTTCTTCGAGGTGGATCAGGAGATATAATGCTTGAGAAACCTTCCATTGACAGGTCCTCCTGCATATAGTTGACCATCCATATCTTGCAATATAAATGCATTATTTCCATGATAGGCTGAAATCTTATATGGCCCCTTCCAGAGATTCTCAATCTTGTCGTGTTTCCCTTTATCTTCAATATTAGCCTTCCACTTTAAAACTACATATTGAGGATTTAAATTTTCTTCTTTGGTCTTTTTAATCAAAAGTACTTTTAATTCTGTTCTGATATCACTAATGATTCTTGTAGACTTCTTCTCTTTTTTCCTATAGAGAAATTAGTTGGTTGATCCTCGTTTGGATAGAATTTGGTTCTTCTTCTAGTCCCTGCAACAATTTCATGACTGGAACTCCAAGAGAACTAGGAAAAATAGCTTCAGTTACATAAACTAACTCATAAGGAGAAACTCCTATAGATCTTTTAGTACAAATTCTGTCAGCCCATAAAGAAAATTTAAGCTTTAAATGCCATGACCTTTTATTTTCCTGAAAAATCTTCTTAATGATTCTTACTAGGATTCTGTTTGATGATTCAACTAAGCCATTACCTTGGGGGTAATAAGTTGTAGAATGGCCAAGAGTAATATTATACTGATTACAAAAACTTACCAGCATTTTTAATTTTAAATCTTGGGCATTATTAGCGATGATCTTCATGGGGTAGCCAAATCTTGACATGATGTTATTTTCCAGAAATTGAATAATAATTGCATCTTTAGCTTTCCTTGTGGGAATAGTGTCAATCCACTTTGTGAAGTAATCAATGGTGGTTAGGATCCACTGATGTTGGCCAAAAGATGTAGGATATATTTTGCCAATAAAATCTAATCCCCACTACTCGAAAGGGGCTTCTACAAAAATGGGCTTCAAAGGCAATTAGAGTAACTTCCTTTTTCCTTCAAATATTAGACATTCTTGACAAGCATCAACCTTTTTGTATACATATCTGGACATTGAAGGCCAATAAAATCTTTCTCTTAGAATCTTATTCACTATTTTTCTCGAGTAATGATGTTCTCCACAATCTCCTTTATGAAACTCTTCATTCAACTTTTTAGCTTCATCTTCCAATAGACAATTAAGGAGTATTCCACCTGAATCTTTCCAATACAAACATTCATTCAGGATACAAGATCTTACTAATCTCAGCTTGACAAATTTGGATTTTGACTTGGTTAGTTTAGGAGGAGATCTATGATTTTTCATTACAAAAATAACATATTTATACCAATATGACATTGTAAACCTTTGTTCAACATGAATCAGCTCTTCATCTTCAATTGCATCTGAATTTTCTTCTACAAAATTCATATCTAGATAGTCAAAATTTGATTGAGTCATCAAATTTTCCAAACCCTATCATTTTACTAATTTTGTAGGTCTCATTTCCAACTCATATTCCAGAAAAGTAGCAATCCATTTACTCCTTTTACCATCTGGATCAGCTTGAACTAATATGTCCTTTATTACAACATTAAGTACATAAGTAACAATATGTGAATGAATGACATACACTCTTAAATGTTTAAGGTCTTTCACCAAAGCATAAGCTTGCTTCTCCATGATGTTATATTTCAATTCAGAAGTTCTACTGAAAAATGATATAGGTTTCTCATTACCTTGCTCTCCTTTCTGCAATAATACTCCAACAATTGTGTTACTGAAGAAAAAGTAAAAACCAGAAAATGCTTTGAAAAATCAGGATTTATAAGGACTTAGCTTGAGTAAGAGCCTTTTTTATTTCTTCAAATGAATATTTAACCTCTTTTGTCGAATTAATATCACAGTCTTTCCTAAGCATCATTGTGAAGTGTTTCACAATTTCTGCAAAGTTAAGAACAAATCTTCTCACAAAATTTACTTTGCCTAAAAAATATTGGATTTATTTTCTATTTCTAGGCAGACCAATTTTTTGAATGGAAGCAACCCTACTTGGGTCAATTTTAATTCCCTCCTTTGATATAATATGACCCAACAACTTTCCCTTTGTCAAAGAAAAAGTACTCTTAGTAGGATTTAGAGAAATATTGAATTTATGCATTTTTGAAAGACTATTTCCAAGTGCTTGATATGTTCTTCTTATTTTTTAGAAAACACAATAGTATCATCCAAATATACTACTATAGACCTGTTTATCTCATTTTCAAATGCAATGTCCATAGCTCTTTGAAAAGTTTCCCTTGCATTCATAAGTCCAAAAGGCATTTTTTCATACATAAATATTCCCCGAGGTGTGGTAAAAGTTGTCTTCTCTTGATCATCATGATGTACCAATATCTGATTATAGCCTGAGAAACCATCTAGCATAGACATCCTTTGTGATCCTACAATGTTATGCAATACATGATCCATTTTGGGAAGTGGATAGTTATCTTTTAATGAGGCCTTATTCAAGTTCCCGAAATCAATGCATATCCTAATTTCCCCATTCTTCTTTCTCACAAGCACTAGGTTAGCCAACCGCTTGGTAAACCTTAATGGAACTATGATCTTTGCTTCAAACAACTTTTTTATCTCCTTTTCAATCAATGGAAAAAGCAATGGATTTATCCTTCTCAGTTTTTGCTTGAAAGGTTTTTCATTTTTTTTTTGGGTATGGTATGTTGAATACATTGGATCATAGATTTTCAAATCAGCACATCTCCATGCAAAAATATCTATGTATTTTTTCATCAAATCTAGATATTTTTGTTTTTCCTTGAGAGAAAGAAATTTGGATAACTTGAGATTCTTTGGATTTTCTGCAGTAGCAATATTATAAGTCTCAATGTCCTCATCATCAAATTTCATCTTTCGGTTTTTGGCAACATCATTCTGGTCAAATAACTTCTCAAGATGAATTAGTCCCTTTTGGAATGCAATTGTTTTTGAGCTGGACAACTTCAGTACTTGCTTTTGTTTCATCAAAAAAAAATTGTTGGTCAACTTGAATAAATTCAAATTCCTCTTTCAATTTCAAGAAATTTCTGACTTGCTCATCATTATTAAACACTTCCCAGTTTATTATGTTATCAATTATAGAAAGTCTATGCCTAATTTCAGCTTCATATTTATTGCTGGAATGAATTGGAATTGTAAATAAACTTGCTTAAATAGCCAAAGAATCTGCAACATTGTTCTATTCTCTAGGCTTGATGGTGAAATTATACTCCTCAAAATTTTCTAGTAATTCAAGAATCAAATAATTGTATGCTCTCATCCTAACATCCTTGGTTTGATAAGTGTTGTTAACTTGTTTGATGAACAATTTAGAATCACCAAAAACAAATATTTTCTTTGCTCCTAAATTCTTCAAGACTTCTAAACCCAAAAAAAATGCTTCATAATTTGCCATATTATTTGTGCAATCGAAATTGAGTTTATAAGAGAAAAAATTACTTTCATCTCTTGAGGTAATTATCCATATGCTTGCACCAGCTCCATCTCTTCCTACAACACCATCAAAGTTCATGTGCCACCAACCTTTCCTATCAATTTCTTCAACTTGCTGCCCCTTTTTTGCATGTTGATTTTCTATGTTATTGTTGGTTTCATTGAAAAGTATAGAAGCCTAATTCAATCTCCATTACATATACTGGGAATTTTTTAGGTTTATCTTTGTTGCTAACCATATATGCCATCCTATATTTTTTGTATAATTTCCTTTGTTCACCAAAAACCGGGATAAATGGTTCCTTTGACTTTTGTATCCCATGATATTTATAGGAACATGCCAAAATTTGGTGGAATATCAACCACAAAAATATCCATAAATATAGTCTTATCAAGAATTTGACTTAAAGCAACAACGCCATCTTTGATTAGACCTATACATTTCACCTTTTTGAATAAAATGAAAACAAGTCTTTGTATGGGCTGGTTATGTCTAAACCCAATCTTTCCATGATGACCTTAGGCATTAAATTGTGTGATGCCCCTGAATCTAACATACCATTATGTACTATCATGTCATGGATGTTTAAACTCACATAGAAAGGTGGTACCTCTTCATTCTACTCATCTTCTACTCTTGGTCCTAAGATCAAAGTAGGATGATATTCTTTCACATTTAGAATATTAGATGATCCAGCTTGAGTGTTAAGAATTCTAACAATTTTCTTTCTATATTCTATGACTCTTATTATTTATCCAAAGGGGACAACAATATTTATATTTGAAATTTCATTCTCTAAGTTAAAAATATGGTTGTGTCTTCTCAACTTCCTTTGCAGGGGTTTCTTTCTTTTGTTATACAACCTTTGGAGCATCCTTCTTGGGCTGATTTTTTTTTGAAACTATAAGAGCATTTTTGTTTCTTAGATTATACTATTTTTCCATCTCTAGAATAACATGTTGATGGCATTCTAAGTATTTTGATTGTGGTTCAGTTTCATCACCAACAATGTCATTATAAGACTCGCCATGTTCTTATTTTGTTAAAAACATTCCTTTCTCATCTTCATCCAGATAATGAATGCTATATTCTCGGACTTCTGGTGCCATTTCCTCATCATCTACTAGGTTTTTATGGAAATGAGGCCTAAATTATTGGTCAGGATAATTTCTCTATTCTCCTTTCCTCTGTTGGATTTGAACCCTTTTGAAGTTTGGATTTCTAACTTGTGTCTTTGGTTGTGCAGCAGGAGGTTTATTTCCAAGGGCTAGTATATCCATCAAACTTTCCATTGTTTTCATCATGGTATCAAATTTAACATCAGAGGATGTGGATGATTGTTCTTCCTCCTTCAACTTGCCTTTAGCCACTTTAGATCTCTTTGCTACAGCCATATTAACTTCCACTTTCACAGCATCATTCTGCATGTCAGCTAAGGTAGCAGATTCTCTCTCTTAATAAGATGGAAAACTCATAATCAAACGCTTCAACATAGTGTAATTGGGAAGCTCTTGGAGGAGGTTTAATGTGAGAAAGAATGGAATTATAGACTTTATTGAATCTTTTTGAATAATATTGCATGGATTCATGGTTGACCTTCTTCAAATTATTATATTTAGTCAAGGCTTGTACATGATTAACTTTACTTCCCCATTTCCTTAAGAAAACATCTTCTAATTCATTCCAATCATGTAAACTTCCAATGAATAAACCTTTGAACCATTTTTTAACCTCACCGATGAAGCTCTGCACAAACATCCTCATTTCTACATCTTCATATTCTACCTCTTCTAGGTCTATGAAGTCATTGAACTAGTCAACATGTTGTTCTACAGTCATCCCCTCCTCACTTCCAAAAGTTTTTATTCTAGTGGAGTAACCTTGAGGTAAGTCATGAAGTGTGGCAGGTAAGACAAGGGGAGCATATCTAACAGGGCCTTCCATATCCGAAGTACTAGCAAAAATTTCAACACAAGGGGTAAAAATGAAACTAGTAGTAATAGTGATGAAAGTTGATGTGCTTGAAGGGACTTGAGTAACAAATACTTTTGTCTTCGAAGTAAAGGTACTTTTTTAAGGTAAAGGGAAACCCATTTGTTTTCTTAAAAGAAGTTCAAAAGGATCAAATTCGTTTAGTTTCTCTAAAGACTCTAGCTCAAGTGACAGTTCTAATGCAACAATTTCCCAAAACCTATCTTTAATTTCTTTAGGAACCTTAAAAGTAGAATCTAAACCTAGTTTTGGTAAATCATTCTCTGATTTAGATCTAAAAAATATAGGTTTATACTCCTCATCAAATTTAATACCTTCAATATCTTGAATATATTTATATGAAAATGATATAGATCTTAAGACAAATGAAGTACCTGATTTTGACGAGCCGACATCTTTTATGAGAATTTTTTCTAGATCATCAACTATTTCTGGTGGATTAGGGTCTGAATTTCTCCTCATATGAATCTTCTTAGAAGCCACCTTTAAGTTGAGAGTTTCAATGGAGTCACCATGGTAGAAATAAAACCTCGAACAATCTGATCTCCTGTTACCTTAAAGAGATCAACTTTTGAATTGAAAACATCCAGGATGTTATAAATTTCAAAGTCTCGGGAGACGCAAAAAATGTTATCAGTGGGCTAGAAGAATTGGGCTTCTTCAACCTTTAACTTAGTGTAACTATTTCAAACCACTTGAATTAGAAGTTATTACATCCAATCTGAGATGGCTCTCTCAAATATTGTCAAATCTTCCTGAAATAATTGAAACAGTTAGATGACTAACATTGATTTCTTTTTGTGTTTTGTAGGAGAAGAAAAGCATGATTACTACTACCACTAGGCATGGAGTCAAAATACAAAGATATAAAACAATAAATTTTAATGGAAGCTGAGCCATCTATAGTTATTAAACTGATACAAATGAACACCTAGAGTCATACATACTATATGAAGGAAATTGGAACATCTTAATGAGATTTCCAAGTAATCAAGATACTATGAGAAAATGGAAACAATTGTGACAAACTCTAAAATCCATGAAATGAATCTCAGGTACATAAAAAAAGTAGCTGCAAATTTATATTAAAGGGTCAAATTTTACAAAAAGGTCAGTTCTTCATGTTCTCCATCAACACTTCTCAAAATGAAAAATCTACCTATTTATAGAGATATATGTCTTTACATATCTTGCCACTTGGGCCAAATTCGATTCATCAATCTAGAGACGTATTCCTACTTTTCTTCTAACTAATAGAGTCCTTTTCGGGATTTTCTGTTTTACATTAGTTGGAATCAACTAGGACTCTACTAGATTTAAAATCATAACCACTTCTTGTTGATATAGATAACCAAAGCCAACTGCATGCTAGATTTGCTGAAGTGCCATTAAATCTTTAAACTACTAATAGACATCAATTTAATTTCCTTGATGTTGACTGTCTTGATGAACTGGCCGATATGTAGATGTGGCTATTTGCTAACCTATCAGGCTATAAAATAAGACCTTATCATGATGGCATGGACACCCTTCATCATGTGGAATCTAGCTGGAGCTTGGATGTTTGATAATAAAAATCTTTGAAAAGGCAGAAAAACAAAGTTTTTTCATGATTTCATAGCAAAACAACCTTTTCATAACTTTCATAGCGACTTTGAAAAACACACTTACACTACACTTTTCTTCCATCTGTTGGTTCTGAGGTCTTTATTGATGTTCATGAGATAAACATGAGCCTTCAAAACTTCCTTTTCTAAACTCTAGACCATCGTTAACCCCCATGGAATGCGACAACAATTTCGTAGCAAAAACTCAAATTCACTATCGGCAGTTGCTACAAAAGTTGCAAAAATGTGATTTTTTCAAGTTTCCATAATTCTAATGCCCCCTTATGACTTATAACACCATGTTGACTATACATATAGCTAAGTTAAATGAAATAAGTATAGTAAAGACCTAATTTGAAGAGTTTTCCATATCATGGAGCAACACTCACTTCAATAATAATTTTGAGGTTTTTCTTCTTGAGTTCAACTTGGATCATCTCAATCTAAGTTTCTAGTGTTGTAACTTGTCCTTGTAGGCTTTTTCTATCTGCTTGCAACCAAATATTTATCCTATACATTTGTTCTAGAATTCTGTGTAAAGGTTGAGTCGTTTTAATCATCTTTTTAGACTTATCTGCAATCTCATCATAAAAGTATATTTGCTTTAACATTTCATCTTGGTATGCATCAAACTCTAGCTTGGTCTTGATTAATTCTTGTCTGGCCTCCCTTAACTGCTCTTGTAAGATTTATCTTTCACTCTTTTCTTGAATAATCTCCTTGCCCTTCTTTTTCTTTAATGGTTTCCTATATAACTTTTTTCTACTCAATGGTGCTTTAGGTACCTTCTCCACTTGTTGCATTGATCTTTTGATAGGTTTCCTTGGTCTGAAAATGAAGCCTTGCTCTTCTTGAGTGAAATCCAATTTCTTTTCTCTCTTTCTTTTCTTCTTTGCTTTGGTTGGGAACACTTCTACATGCTTCTTATCTGAGCTTTCTTCTATGTTTATGGCTTCTAGTTTGTCAGTCAATCTACCCTTCTTGAACGTTGTTCATGTTCTTTTTTCTGTCTTTTGGTAATTATCCTCTTAGCACTTGTAGAAGCCTCAATTATAAGTTGATGTTCTTCCACTGACTATTGTTCTACTCTAGGTTGTTTCTCTATTCCAAGCTACTATTCTATTCTAGGTGTTGCAAATTTCAATTTTGGAGTTTTTCTAGAGGGGGTAGCAACATCTACTTCATATCCACTTAGGAATAAAAATGTAAGCCAGTCCATATTCAATTTATTCATCTCTTCAACTACTAACAATTTTATAAGACCGTGATGGAAAATAAAGGTGCTACTTTCCTCTGGTTTAGCTTATACCTTATCAGCCATCTTCCCTAAACTTCTGAAGTGATAAAAAGGATTGTTTAAGGGTTGTTTGCCAGTGAAGTGAAGAAGAAACTTGAAGTGATATTGGTATACCATATGAAACTTGCTCTCACATGTAAAAACTTTTGAGTAACCACCAACAACTTGGAATAATGTTCTTTGAGTTAGGTTCTAGGAATTCCCACTGTTATATCAATCCCTTGAAGTTCATCCTTAAAGAATTCATCACAATTCTACAGCTGGAACTTCTGAACTTTAAACCATGTTTCCCTTGGCCTTGGGATTTTAGTAGCATGAGAAACGGTGTTTGGAGATACATTCAAGTTCATAATGCCCACCTTCGTGCAAACTCCTATGAAATTGAGAGTGAAATACTTGGTGATACGTGCATGAAAACTTCACAACTTTGATAGAATCGAAGACCCCCCACACTAGAAAATGATTATAACAAAGGAGGGTCTTCCTCAATCAACTTCATGTCTATGGGTTCATAACATACCACAACCCCTCCTTTGTAGTGTTTCGTGGTGGCCATGCTCACTAACAAATTGAGAGCTGCTTCTAAGATGCTTTCTTTTCACCTACAACCAAGCATAAAACACTTAGAGCTCACCTAGACCATGACTAAACCTGTTTTGACAACTCAATCCCTAATCTATGACAACACTTGTGCACTTTTTTATGAGAGAAGATGGTATAAAGGGAAAGGGAAAGGTAAAGGTGATTTAAAATGGAGTGGAGGACATGGGGGTCAAACAGCATAACAACTCAGTACCTTTGGCATGAAGAATAATGATTTTCAACAAAACCGTTACACAACCATAAAATCTCGTAACAAGACAAGTGTTAGAGAAGACCATTTTGTTACTAAAGTCATAGGAACTTTCGTAGAAAATTTTGGGTTTGCATAACTGTGTTTTCTATGAAATGTCGTAAAAGTGTTAGACCTCAAAACTATGAAATGATGACTTCGAAAATGGAAGGAGGTGACCCTTTTTGTTATGATGACATTTTTAAACATTGAATAGACTCTGTAACAGGTATCACATGAACCTAAATAGACAAACCCTATCTATAATGACCAAATCAAACTAAAAGAAAAAATTATTTATGGTTATCATAGATAACAAAACTAGAGGGAGAGTTCCAACCAGAACCTCAATGCATATTGCAGTGGAAATAGCTCATGATCTAGAACTAAGTAACTGAGTAGGTTATAGTGCAATGGAAGAAATTTGGGCCTAATGAAGCTACATGGGAGATGCTTGATCAAAGGCATGCATTTTATCCTTCCTTATTTGTTGGTTGAGCAAATGCATTGGTATATGCATTTTGGTTTATGTTTATATATGCATATGTGTATTCTAAATACTACATTGAGTTATGTTATAAAGCTCCAATAAGTAGTAGGTTGTAAATATTGCAACAAGCTATATTATGAATCTATAATAAGCAGTATGTGGTTTTAGCAGTTTGGTATGATGTAAGTGTTGCATTAATGGGTGTTATAAATTTCCATAGGCAATATTTTTTACTGGTTATAAGCGCCATTGAACACCGAGGGTAGTGTTCCCCCAAGAAGGAGGGGTTTGTAACAACCCTTGGTTGATTTTACATGTAAATAAATAAGACCAAGGTTATGGGACACATATTCCAAGATGAATGGTGGGAAAACATTATAGTGGGAATCACTTGCGGATTAATAATGGCTATGGAAATCATCAAAGTAATTAGCAAAGGAAAAGAGGAAATAAATGGAATTTAATTATGAAAATAAAGGGAAAAAGGAGAAGATGAATATGAAGAGACACACATTTGCATGCAAGGTAAATTAGAGGGAAAATGATGAAAATGAAGATAAAGGAGACCTCAAAGAAAAAATGCATCAGAGAAACAATTCGAAGCTTTTGGATTCACTTTTTGTCATTACAATTTTTTTTCGATTTTGAATTAAGATCTTGCTCATTCTGTCATACCTTTTTACACTTAGAGCATCCTTGGAGAATTATAGCATTCACTTGGATTTGGAGAAAGAAAGCAAAGGAATGCAGGGAAATAGAAGAGAAGATTGGATCAATAGCTACAATAGGCTTATCTTGTAGGTAATAGGTTACATGTGTGATATCCTTGTTCGTTTTTGGATACATGGTATATGCAAGTGATTCCTTGGTTATGTGTTTTCATTGGCATGGATATTTTCTTGGATTGACAATGGTTTCAACCTTGCCTTGCCATGTCTTAGATATCCATGGTGCAGTGGGTTCCCCATTTCTTTTTTTGATTGGTTATTAGGTTTCCTATGGATGTGGGTAGGAACAAAGACTTTAGAGCCCTAAAATATATGGTTCCCATGGAGGTTGTGGGTTGAGTTACTAGTCCATTTAGCTTTCAGGTTTGGACAAACGGTTTGAAGTCATGTAACACTTGGTTTCCATGGAGATTGTAGGTTGAGCTACAAGTTCCTAGAACTCTTGAAAACTTGGATAGAGACCAATCTAGTTTGGTATTAGTGATTTTTGGACCAGTTAAGTGAAATTACTGCTGTTGAGGGTTGAGGTGGTGTGGTCTATTGAATCCTTGGTTGGTTCTATTTGGGTTTAACCCATATGATCCGACATTCATGCTTCGAATAGGGTGTGGGGGTGATTGGATGAAAGAGAGATGTGTTTTAGCCCAATCTATGGTCTGGTGGTATGTGGAAGTCGCTGATTTGGTTGGTAATTTCATATGTTAATATAAGCTATTTTTATATTTTGATCTATGAGCACTTGTACTAGTTATAATGGTGATCTTATGGTTTGTTTGTCATAGTTTCTATTCGGATTATATGCTAGTTACATGCATGGTTCTATGATGTTCTCTTACTATGGATCTCTCATGATTTGATAAGTTATTGAATGGTTGATGAATGCATGGGATAAGAAGGGTTGTTGTAGCTAGCTTGAGAGGGAATTCAACCTTCTTGGTGATGTTCAGATGAAATTAAGAATGTTATGATCAAATATATGTTTGTCATATATTTCTTGAATGTCTATCCTACACTAGGCATGTTCTGGACAAGATCTTGTTCAAGTTTGGTTTGGTTAACATTGTTATCATATTATTTATGATTCTGAAAAATTATAGGTATTTTTGGGTAGTGGTATGAAGGCTTTCCTAAAAAAGTGTCATAGATCTCATGACTGCATGCATTAAAATAGGGAATTTGGGTCATAACTGCAAAAAACCAGGCCTATATGTGTAGTTATAACCTCCCAACCACATGCATGAGTGTTATGGATGCAGTTGTTGATTTTATCTTTTGAAAAAGAGTTTCAACTTAGGGATGGATCACCTGGGGTGGTTGGCAGGCTCCTAATTAGTCCTTGAGGGATAGTTGTAAGTTGTCGGTTACTCGGCCCCATTTTTATAGCTGGAACTTGGAGGTTGGGCCATTTCATAGTGACACTCATCTCATGTTTACCCTGGAGATTTTGTAAAAGTGCATAAATGTGGGAGGTGTTTAGATACAAAAAGAAGTTGGTAATCACTGTTAAAGTTACAACTCATTCTATTCTCTACTAGATATATTTATAAATAAAAAAATACATAATGGTAAAAGGTAAGGGTTAATCACATTAACCAAACAAAATAATAGAGGAACAAACCCTAAGGGTTAGCTCCTATTGAATTAAATATAAGAGTCCTATAAATATTTACAAGCTGCCATGCATGCTTTGACAAACAACATGAAATGGATTTATACCCCCTTAATTTTCTCCTAAAGGTGCTACATCTCTTTCAATGCCACGATTTCTACTTTTTATGGATCATATGTTATAAAATTAGTTGAAATTGTGGCATTGAAAGAGATGTAGCACCTTTAGGAGAAAATTAAGGGGGTATAAATACATTTCATGTTGTTTGTCAAAGCTTGAAAGTAGGAAACCAAAGAGGTGTTTATGCTACCTAAACTTATACCGGCACTTGGGGGATTGAGAAAACAAATTGAGAAACACAAACATAGGCAACAACAAATTGAGAAGAAAATGCTAATAATGGATGTTGTAACAACAAGCCATTTAATATTGCTTGTCGAAGCTTGAAAATGGGTAGCCAAAGAGGTTTTTTTGCCACCCAAAACTACACCAACACTTGGGGGATCAAGAAAAGAAATTGAGAAGCACAAACATAGGTAGCAATGGATTGAGAAGAAGATGTCATAACAAGAGATGTTGTAACAACAGATGCCATAACAACATGTCAACATTAAATCTGCTTAAAATGTTGCAATAATTGATGTTGTAACACCCATTACTATTGGAAATGTTGAAAATGTTGCAAAAGTTGATGCTATAAAAACTACTACTATTGAAACTACTGAAACAATTACCAATACGAAAGATGATGCAACAACATTTGTTGTAACAACGAATTTTGTAATATAGAATGTTGTAACAATAGAGGGGATTAAAAATCATTTCATCTTAATTATCAAAGCTTGAATGTGGGCAACCAAAGTGGTGTTTCTACGAACTAACACTACACCAACACTTGGGGAATCAAGTAAAAAATTGAGAAACACAAACATAGATAGCAATGGATTGAGAAGTATATGTTGTAACATTGGATGTTATAACCGTAGATGATGTAATAGCAGATGCCATAATAAATGTTATAATGAAGAATGTTGTAACAGAAAGCCATTTCATCTTTCTTGTCAATGTTTGAAAGTGGGCAACCAAATAGGTGTTTCTGCACCCAACACTACAACAACACTTGGGGGATCAAGAAAATAATTTGAGAATCAAAAACATAGGTAAAAATGGATTGAGAAGCATATGTTGTAACAATAGATGTTCTAACAATAGGTTTTGTAACAACATATGCCATAACAACATGTCAATGTCAAATCTACTGAAAATTTTGTAACAAATGATGTTGTAACACCCATTACTATTGAAAATGATGAAACTCCAATAAAAAATTATGCTATAATAAGTGCTACTATTGAAAATGTTGAAACAATGACCATTACAATGGATTTTTTAACAACAGATGTTGTAATAATAGATTTTGTAATAATTGAGGAGGTAGAAAGCCATTTCATATCGATTGTCAAAGCTTGAAAGTGGGAAATGAAAGAGGTTTTTCTATCACACAATATTACACCAACACTTGGGGGATCAAGAAAACGAACTGAAATAGGTAAAAATGGATTGAGAAGTATATGCTATAATAGTGGATGTTGTAACAACAAATTCCATAACAACTATCAATGTTAAATATACTTGAAATGTTGTAACAATTGATGTTGCAAGACTCATTCCTGTTAAAAATGTTGAAATTGTTGTAGAAGTTGATGCTATAGCAACTGCTACTATTGAAACTGCTGAAAAAGTGACCATTACAATAGATTCTATAACATAAGATGTTGTAACAATAGATGCCATAACAACTGTCAAGATTATTTTTTCTAAAAAACTTGTAACAACTGATGTTGTAACACCCATTCAAATCCTTCAACCTGGTAGTATCACCACTTTTCATCAATTTGAAGAAGTTTTTCTTAAAATATGGGAAGATAAGAAAAACATTTTACATATTTTGGCCTAATACAACAATTTAAAGAGTAGTACTAAATTAGTGCAATAGTTTTCTACTAAGTTTAATAAAAAAATATAACTCAATTCTAGCTAATTATAAATGTCCTCTTAGGGATGCTCAAATGCATTATTCTGAAGCATTAGACTATGATTTCAATCATACTAAGAGATGACAACATATTTGTTGATTCTTTGATAACTTCAGCCAATATTTTTAGGATTCCTATTTACACAAATAGGAAGTATGAAGTTGAGGTTAAACATAGACCATAAATACCTGATAATTCGAAACATTGGCACTCTTTTGAAGATGATCAAGCAATTAAAATATGTCTAGAGATGGCTGAGGAGTTTGAATAAATAAATAAATAAATAAATAAATAAATAAATATATATATATATATAATATATTGATGAAGAAAATCAAAACAACAAAAATGATAAAATAGCGTGGAAGGTTTTTTCCAGGGTACCTAGTCCAAGAAGGCTTCAATACCTCAAGAAATAGGTACCAGAATTATTCATTGATTTCAAAAGAATTTTTTTATTATCTTAATATAGAAACCTAGCTTGAAAGGTTGTAGCAACATCTAAATTCATATTCTAGTTAAGAGAAATAATTTCGTGGATGTATTGGATCTAGAAGAAGTACATAAAGCATCTTAAGTTGGTACTCCTTTTGGGAAAATCATGACAGCAATGGAAGGAGAAGTACCTTGATTATGATGAGGGATTTGCAACAACTTTTGATCATGGAGGACTAAGGTATGTAATCCTTGACTGTGAGGTATGTACAACTATTTTATGCATAGAGGATATTAAATGAATTTTTGTATGGTTTTAATGACGTGTTTCTAGGGTTTATAATCTTCAGCTTTGAAGGACATTATTATCTAGAGATTGTGAATCCTAGATGGTATTTAGAAACCCTAGTTGTATGAAAAACCATAACTAATCGTTCCATCATTAAAACCTTATCTCCTAATCTTTCAGGTTTGTAGGTAGTCTAGGTATATAACAAGGTTGGAATCAAATGAATTCTAAGGTATGACATCATGTTCCTAGAGACGGTTAGGGTTTGTACTTGAAAACCCTACGAATTCATTCCTTAATATTCTGTGGAGATACCCTAGATTGGAAAATTTGTCATTGTGTTGTTGTTGTATATTTTTCTTTGTGGTAATTGTCAATGAATAATGAAGCTAATGGAAGAAAAATAAGAAGCAAAGAAACCCTTCTGCTTTGGTGAGAATTTTGAAACAAGGGAACTATAAGGATCCTAGAATTTTTATTAGAGTAACCATGCATTATTTCTAATTTAGTAAGGCATCATGTGATAGTAGCATATTTATAATCTATGTGGTTGGATTGTTTTAAGGGAATCATCTAGTCTTTTAAAGTTTGAAATCAACTTGAAATCATCTAGTCTTTTAAGGTTCACCCTCTCATTGTCTAACATTATGTTAAAGTCAATAATTTTGCTAAGGTTGATCCTCAAGATCCTATAAGAACCATCACTTTGGATGTTCTTTGAAGAAGAATTATGGCATGTAATTATATGAGGATGATAAAATGAAGTTGGATTGGTTGCAATCTCAATAATAAAGAGATTCATTTCTCTTTAAAGATGAGATACAAACTGATTTAAGATTGAATAGCTCATTATTGAATGAAAACATGAGGAATGCATATTTAAAGATAACTTTTGGGTAGGAATCATACAAAACCTGCAAGAAAAGTTAGACATTATGATGCCTAGGAAGACATAATTGACTTACTCTAGAAAGAATTGAATATTGAGACTTTCTCATTAAAATTTATATGTTCAACGCCTAATGTGATCTCTGCAAGGAAATGGTAACATGGTAATCAAGTTGGATCCTTGGGTGCACTTATGTATAAAGGTAGTGTTGTAGCATTTTTTTGTTACAATAAATTTGTGAAATTTGATTTCTAAAACTCCAGAAAGAAAAAAAAATTACTTTGTAATAATGTGCGTGTTAAATTTATAAAGCTGCACATATAAAAAAAATCAGAAGATGCGAAATTTTATGTAATATAGACATATAGCCACAAAATTAAGTTATAAAGCCCAAATTTTTTGGATAATATAGATGATGGAGACCTTATCCACCCAGCTCAATAAAGTGTGCATGTCCCTGACTGCTTGATAATTAATAGAAGGGGAGGATGCACAAAAATTGGTTTAGTTTGTCAGATATTGTACTAATAAATGCTTTAAAATTTGAAGATATGAATAATAGAATCCCTAAGGTATAAGGTACCTCCTACAACATATTCTGCTTGTTTACCTTTACTGACACTGTTGAAAATTGAAATAATACCATTCCCACTCTTAACAATGCTAGGATGGATCAATGACCTTTCTTTACCAGTGTTAAGGCCTTTTTTACTTTGAAAGCTCAATCATGACTAGGAGACACACTGAAAAAATGGCTAAAACTTACCTTGAAATAACTCAGAGTTTCTGGCAACCTAGATACATCAAAACACCATAAGGCGCAATGCCTTATAGCCCTTTAAGTCTTTATTCAAAACCCAGTTTTTTAAAAATTGAATGTGATATCCCTCATAGGTATATATGCATTTAGTCACTTAGTTTTTAGAATAATTTTGAACTTCTAGAGTTTCTTCGTCTACCAGGATGCTCCTAATGAATTATATAGAAATATCAATTTATATAGTAACCTTAGAGTATATACCCCTATGGTAAGACTATTTGACCAGGCAAAAGAATCCTCCTCCTCTCTCAGCCTGATGTAATTCTTTTGACGTTGTACACGATATTCCTTACACTATTTTCTTCCCTTTATGATAAATTTAATTCTAACTCAGTTTTCTATCCCTCATTTCAAATAGATGTGGGAATTGGATTTGTTGTTATGCCAAGTAATGGATTGTCTAGTTCCAAATAGGTGTCGAAGTTGGATCTGCTTCATGTGCCAAGTAATGGATTCCTTGGTTCTACAATGTGAATATCAGCAAGACAACCTGTTTGATCCAATATTCCATTGATATTGGTTTTATATACTTACGTATAGTGATTTTCCTGTGTATGAATTTCTTAGAAATCAACCTGTATAGGCTCTTGGTTATCGAAGCCTTACCAAAAGAGTGTATGTTTTCTAAACCTGATCCATAAAATTCCTTTGGTTTAGCTAATGACTTCCATTTTACTAAAGGGATTCCCTCTGTTTCTCTCTTACCTATTCACAAAAATTTGAAACACTTCTTCCTAGTTATCTCCAAAATCCCCTTGGGATATGTGTCAATATATGTCAATAAATAAGTATTGCCTCCAAGATAGTCCTGACAAATTTTAAATTCCTTCCAAGGGAGAACCATATATTGTACCACAAATTAGTGTTGAATTGAAGTTATACACTATCATTCAACCAACTCCAGTCTGTATAGTCATTAAAAGTCAACAAAAAAACTCAATAATTGAATCCATCTTGAAAGTCCACGTTCTGAAAAGGGAAAATCTCTAGAGTCACTCTCACCTCATCTTCCTCCACTTTGCTGAAAGCTAATGTTCATTTTTTCATATTTATATCCATAACGTAAGTTGTACTGTATAGTTTCAAATCTCCTTTAGCTACTTAACATCCTTCCTGGATCCATCACTAAACAACAACACATCATCTATAGACTAAAAAAATAAGCGGGTCAAATAGAAGTATCTCCCAAGTTTAATTCCTCATGAAGAGCTAGATATGTTTACTTCTAATAAAGACCTAGATAATCCTTCAGAAATAATTAAAAATAATAAAGGTCTGAAAAGGTGACCTTGACATGGACTTTTGCTTGGTTTAAAGAAACCTGAAGCTAAGCCATTAATGAGAAATGCAATGGACACAAAAGATAGGTACTCCATGATCCAATTCACTATTTTCACATAGAACCCAACATGAATTAAAACAAGCCTCAAATGTATCCAGTTAGATCATTTATTTAATTTTCTATGTTTTCATACTATTCAATCCTTCTCAAGTCACCCCGATTACTTCATGGATTCATCTTCTGTATTTATTTTTCCGTGGAATAAAATTCACAATTTCATAGATATAAATAAAATTACATTTTGTAGATGCTTAGTAAGCATTTCATCAAACATCAAGGAATAATATTTTGACTCACATGCTACTGTTCTTTTGAGCTTACATGTACATTTCGTATTGATCTGATCAGTGATGTAAACATCCTACAATTATCATAGTATATTATGTGAGTAAAGCCGCTCCATAAAAAATGTGTGATCATTTAGTCAACATTTTATTTGCAATAAAAGAAAAATGAGGAGTTTCATAACTTAGTCCAAAAGTAAATTAAAAAAAAGTTATGTACCCGAGTTATCACAAAAGAGTGGTTGGATTTGAGAAGTTAGATATGATTCCCTCGTGCTCTTCCCACATTGCCAATATCTTGGAGTCAATCCCAAATCATGTTTTGAAAGTTCATTTGCTTGCATATTGCACTCCCTCTATATATGTTGAAAGTAAATGAAAAGGAAATTATTTTCTGAATGTTGACATCATTATAAATTGTCTTCATATAAAATATTATTTCATGAATATTCACCTCTCATCCATTTTATGACTTGGGAATCTGTGAAAAACTACACTCTCCTTGCACCACGTTCCCATGCTAATATAAATACCAGTTTGAGTGCCTTAACTATACAATATTGTTTGAACCTGATGATTTCCTTGCTTCAAATTTTAGCCAAAGAACATTTGATAAGTGCATTGCACCATGTGCACTACACTCTAAATGATCCCTGTGTTATGCCGAGGCCCCATACTTGTGCATAACTTCTACAAGGATTCTAGGATTGTTTACAAGGTGGAAGTTATTTAATAATAGCTTGCGTGGAACACTATAAAGGATTCATCCTCCGGTCCTTAGATAAGATCTATTTCCATGATACCTGATGCAGTAATGAGAGGAAAATCCCAATACTCCTTGGTACTATTATTTTCATCCCAAACTTTTTGTCAACCTTCAATTGTATCGCCATGTCAGACATTGCTTGAGTGCACCAAAGAATTTATATCCTTCCATACTTTGTGTAGTAGAGGAGTAGTTTATGAGCATGTGTTTGATATTATCATCATTTTCTTTGTATAGTAAGCACCATCCAGGTCCACACTTATCCCTCTTTTGAAGCTAATCCCAAGATAAGACCTTGATCTTCTAAGGAAGTGTTTTAAATTTGCAATCATTTAATGGGAAATTGTATTTCCATATATTCCTCCCCCATAATCTAGGATCCTCCTTGATTTCATCTTCAAACAATGCATTGTATCCAAGTTTGGGTGTGTATGTGCCTCTGATTGGATTTTTACTACATCTATTATGTACTCTTACTCCTTGATCTTTACATTACTAGGCTTTAGCTAGACATTATACTCCTAGTGCTTAGTGAAAAAATCATCATTAGACAAACCTTTTTGGTTTTCATGTAGCCATTCCTAACTCCAGTTGTTGATACATTGTCTGGTACTTGGGATAGGGGGAAAAGTCCTTTTTCCATGAGTAATGAAATTAACCTTTCCTATAGTATGAAGGAATCTCTACATCTAACACATGGGTCCTCTTCAATGTGTGCCCATTGTCCATCCCTGAGCTTTCAAGAAAGCCAATTGCTAATGAGAGAGAAACCCTTCTTTGTGGCTTTCCATAAAATTCAACCTTTTAGAAAAGATTTTGTAGGGGATTGGACTCAATATTTCATTGTATCTAGCATGATATATTTCTATACTGAAATTCAACAACATAGGCCCTTTCGTGGTAGAAGCCTCCACACACTTTTTTCTAAAGGGCCCATCGAAAAATAAAAAATAATTTTAAATCCCCATCCCCCATAGTCCTTCGGCTTAGTGAGTTTTTTCCACTTGAAAAGTGGTATTCCTATGTAATAAATTTTTCCTACCAATAACAAAATTGAAACAAATTTGCTATATTTTTTCTAGTGTGACTTTTGGAATATAAGTCAGAGTTGTCCAGTAAACTAGAATGGCTTCATGCACCAATTTTAACAAGATCAACTTGCTACCATGATACATCTAGTGATTAATGTGCCTTTCCTCCTCTTCTTCCATCCCAACAAAGGAAATTATAAATTTTCCCAATGTCACTAGCATACTGGTAGTCAAGCAATATAGATCAAGCACCTTCTTAAGTTTTTCAACATCACATTGCAAGTCATCACATAAAAGAAGTATGTCTTCAATGAATTTTCACTCTTATTCTTTCTGCATGTATCAATGTCTAATTCCTTCCATAATAAAAAATGATAGGGGAGATAACAGGCATCCTTAATGAGCCCCCTTCCTGGCCTAAAGAATCTTGTAGTAGAACCATTTATTAGTATGAAGTAGGAAACAAATGAAATATAGGAAGCCAAATTGTTTTTTAGAAATGGCCTCTGGAAATTTTTCTTCACTCAAGCTTTAATAATCTCGTACATACATATTTATTATCCAAAATGGATGTATTAGCCATTTGATGAAATGAATATGTAACTTTGTGTCTGTTTATCTGGTTAGGCAATTAATTAATGTTTCTTTTAATATAATTTAGTTGAGGGTATTGTTATTCTTAGTTTTTTACATTCCCACCTACATTTTCCATTGCATTCTCATGGATAGTTTGGTAAGTAGTACTATTGTTGTGTTAGTCTATTCTGTAGTGCACAATGCTTACATTTTGGACAATTTTGCCCCACATTTACCTACCAAAATTGACTATTTTTTTAGCATTCCTTTGGTTACCCACCATCACGAGGTTCCTTAATACTAATGATGGAAGTGTATGGTTTTATCCCTCTTCCTAAAAAGAAATTAATGAATAAATAAAATCCTTGCAGAGAAATTAATTAATAAATAACATCCTTGCAAATTGTAGCAGAAGTGCCCCAAAACTTATAGTTTGAGTTTCTAAGAATGCCCTATGCCAGGAAAAGGATTTGCGCAACACCAATTACAATTGACATTTACTTGAATGAACTTTCCAATACATGAAGAACCACATGTAATTACTTGCTTAAGAGGAACCCGATATTGCCCAAAAGTGGAAAGACATGGCCAAGTGTGTCCATGGGTGAATATAATACAACTCAAGTTTCATGTTGCAATTTTCTCCAACGAAGGCTAACCCAACTAAAGGATGGTTTCCCTTTCTATCAAGTATTGCTAGTTTGGTATCAAAACATCACACAAATCTATCATTTTTGAATGCAAAGGAGCATGATCAAGATAGAGAAATTACCCTTAAACCATTCATTTTGGAGGGTTTAATAAGAACTTGAATGACACAAATGGGACCAATTCACACAGTCCTTATCACCTATAAAACTAGTACAAAAGCAAGATTTAATTTCAAGGACATCTAACAAGGGATATTGGAAAATAGAAGCAACAAGAGTGTCCGACATATAATTCCAAATAGGTACAAGACTACAATCCTTTATTGTATCAATGCAATAGGAAAATCCATTCAAAGGTTCAAACTTACTCAAGGGGAAAATGAAATTGAACCACATAGCTAATTGTGTAGTGTGAAGTTGTGAACCAATTGCATGCAAGACTGCACACTCTCATGCTTTACATTAAAGGAATGTTGTAGCAGCTACAACCATCCTCCAAAATTTTGCCTTAGCTTCGTTTTGGAGCCTCCCTACCAACCATCCTTAGCAGCATGTCTTGCACTGACCAAGTACATATGCTTTCAGTTGATTTTCTTGGCTTATCACCTTGTGTTTGCTAACTTGTTTTCCTTTCACCCACATGCTAACATCCTGTGAATTGGTTTTCAACTAGACCTTATTCTCACTTGGATAATTGCATAGAATTGGAGGGAAATGAGCCTTCCTCTATAGAATTTCACAGAGCATCAAGGAAACCTACAACTGTAAGGAAATACATAGCACAAGAAGACTGCCTTCCCCTTGAAAATTGCACAGAGTAGGCCATCACTAGGATTGCTCTCATAATTTTGTGAAGTTTTGGTTGGCATCCTTGGCTTTAGTCCAGAAATTATGCAGAGCTTGAGGGGCAGCCAAAGCCACTCAACCCAAAAGCTATGCAGAAGTCATCCAAACAATTGTCATCCCAAGCTGACTAGTTCCCTCCAAGAATGAGAAATATTTCTTTGCATGCATGGGCTTCTTTTTCCCAAAAAAGAAAAAAAGGAAAAGAAAAAAACATCCCTAGATTTTAGGGATCCATTTTTAGTAGGTTGGGATTACATGAAAAATTAGTTTAAGAAACCTCCTACCAAGTGTCGCTTTTTCCTAGATTGGTGGCATGCATGTCATAAACCTCAATCTTGTCCAAAATATTTAGTCGACACATCAAAGCTCATTCTCACTTCGATCTTGGAGCTTTGGCATTCCCCATTGGATCTAGGAACCTTCAACACACTCATCTCAACTTTTTCTGGGTAAGTATGCTTTTCATGTCTTTTTTTGCTTTTCTGTCGCTTTTCGTATTTCGATTTGTGAGAGTGTTGTTTCCTTGGTTTCATTGAACACTTGTTTTTGTTTTAATGTATGTTAGCTTGTAGAAGCATTGTTTCAAGTTTTCCATTGCATCTCCTTTTTGTCACATGCATGACAATGTTTCTGCACTGAAGGTTGTCATTGCAGTGACTCACTTCACACTTGATTGTTTTCCTGTTTTCTAAATCCTACACTCATTGATTGCATGCATGTTAATTCACTGATGTTTTCACCTAGCTTCACACCTGCATTGAGTGTTTATTGTTTTTAGTTGCCCATCAATGGGCCTAGGCTACCTTGGCCCAAACCTGGCCTTGTGCAGCTTGCACTACGCATTTTTGGGATGGAAGGCCCTGCTTTTCTCCCAGGAATTGCACAGATCTTGCTTCAAACTAGTCTCCTAGGCTTTCTCTACACAATTCTAATAAGCAATGCCTTAGGTTGCCCCTCGAATTATGCAATGCAGGTTTTCTAGATTGCAGTCACGTTGATTGAAACTGTGCTTTGCACAATTTCAGTCCTCAGCGGGCCAAGCTGGACTACGCTCTACAAATTCCCAGTAGCCAACCAACTCACTACCAGTTCAGAATGTGTTTTATGTAGTTCTGGCAGTTAGTCTCCCAGCCTCCTAGTGAAAATTGTGCAAATCTTCCATTCGGTCACTCAGGTGTGTTGCATGTGAGTCCTCAAGTTGCTTTTGGTTTTCAATTGATAGTTTACATTGCATGAGTTTTTCTCTGTCTCCAAGTATCATAAGTGTTCATCAGTCTCTGAGAAGTGCAAGTACAATGGATTCCAAGAGAGCAGGGTCAAAGGACACTATTGAGAGAACAATTGGAGATGTTGTCAAGCAAGCGTCTATGAGCTTTCCCATCTATGAAGAAACTAAGTTGTTCATAGACAAGGAGATCAATATGAAATGGCAGGACATCAATGACATCTTTTCAGAAACCTTTGAGGAGAATTTGGAGAACCGCAGAGTTTATGTCAATATACAAAATTTTGACTTGTATCAGATTGCATGCAGGTATCCCACATTTCCATGTGCGGACATGATCCATAGGATTGTCTCACATATTGATCTAGAGACAATGGTGTTGAGAAATGTCAGTGGAACAAAACTTTCTACCTTCAAGGAAAAGGACTTTCAGGAGATGTATCATTTTCCCTAGCTGATGGTTATAATGGACGCACCCTTCGCAAGGCCCAGTAGCAGTGCAAACTCAATAAACATCTTGAAGAGCTAGATGAGAGAGACATCTAAGTTTAGAACAACACCCAACCAAGATTACAACACAAGTATATTGTAAAAGTCTTATTAGGTCTTGGTCATCTTCGCATGTCGCTTATACAAGCAAGAGAGTACAAATACATTCCTGTGGAGTTGGGTAATTGTGTTGGATTAGCTGATGAATGAAGGGAGACCTTTCAATTGGTTTGAAATGTTGGCTCTTTAGCTAAAGGGACAAGAAATAGATGCCTAACATTCGCCCAAGGGTTAGCAAGTAAATCTCTTCATGTCTACTTATATTCTTGATGCAATATGTGCCCATCAACAATTCCCTGGCTCAGGTTGGGCATGGAAACCTTCAAAAACCTATGTGCACATTATTGCAAGTTGTCCTCCAAATGTATCTTCCATGGAGTTATAATACAAATATTATACCACTTCGTCACCCTAGTGTACATGATGATCTTTGAACGTGATTCACGTTGCATGTCATAGGCAGCAATTGAGGCATTAGTTGACATAACATACTGGTACGCCTTACCCCTTGGCGCCTTCATCTAGATGTACAACATAGAGAAGGCTCCACATGTTTTGCCAAACTTTTCCATGGATAAGTTGGTCATGAAAGATGTTACATACCACATCTCGATAGGGTTGTCATAAAGATTGCATAGGAAGAAGAAGGCACCTTGGTCGGTTCTTCCTCTTCAGATCAAGTTGTATGAGATCTAGAATCTCAAGCATGATGATGCCAAGACAGAGGAATTAAAGAGATTCACATTCAAAACCAAAAGTTTCAATCCAAATGACCCACATTGCTTAGTGAAGGAACACCATGCGAGAGTCTATCATTCTTGGATAAATGTGGTTTGTCATTGGCTTGAGGAATACCCATGGGGATACTTCTATAACTTCTCAAGGATCAATGAACTAGTCAAAATATTTGTAGAGTGGTTAGGAACACAAAAGGAAACAACATATCAGAGAACAAAAACATCAGCAGCAGCAGAGGGTAGTAGACATGCGCTTGACAAAGGAAACATGAAGGTTACCAACAATGGAGAGGTGAAGCAAAGCTACAAGTCCAAAGAAGATCTAGTTGTGTTAAGAGAATTTTTGGAGATTTAGGCAAAGAGGCAGAAGCATGACAGAATTATTGTGCAAAGAAAGAGGGAGAAGTAGAAGCTAGAGTAGGTAGGAAAGGAGTTGCAAGAGTTGAAGAAACAACTAAGGGAAGAACAAGGGATGTGTAGACAAGAGAAGGAAGCACAACAGAAATAGGAACAACAAGAGGTGCAACATGCACACAATGATGAAAATTCACCAATACAAGTTATTGATTCATTCAAACAAGTGGAAAATAGCAAACAGGGTGAGCAGTTGCAAGAGTATAACTTTGCTCAAGAGAATGAACATATGTTGGAACAGATGGACATGGATGTGGTTCAACCTGAGCTATATTAGAACATTGACCTCATGCATAAGAACCAAGAGGTCACTCCACCAGCTTCACCAGATCCAAGAGCAGAGGAAGTCCCAAGCGATCAAGGAGACACTAAAATCCTTGGGGACAATCTAGAAGTAGATGTGCACAACATATCCTTTGACGAGTCATGACATAGAGTTGTGTAGTCATGTAGAGTGTCGACTTTGGATGTCAATGTATCACTTGCACAGTTTGAAGAGCGAGTGATAGTGTCCGATTTGTGCAGACATCTAGCTACATTGGACGATGCTACTAAGGCATATGTCAAAGCCACCAACTCAAGTGTTAGATTCTTGATAGCTGAGAACGAGTGCATGGCTAAGGAGTTACAAGCATCCAAGCAGGAAGAAGAGAAAGCCACAACATTCACCAAAGAAGAGTTGAAGAAAGTGATACTTGATGAAGTGTTATCTCTTGATACAGTCATGCGGAGGTTGTACTTCAGGTTCATCATCATGGATAAGTTAGTTGTCCATCTTAATGGTTGGAGAAAACATTGTGCTAGGAAATCATGCATCTTGTTAGACATACGCACTACTATCAATCACATGTAGATATGGAAAATGAGGTATAAGGGATCCCCATATCCCCATTTCACTTGAAAAATATGATGAAGCCAAAGGTAGTGGAGTTGAAGGCATACACCCAGAGTCAGATCCAGAACTATGAGAACTCCCACAACTCAGTACCATCTTACAAGATTCACATGCGCGAGTGTTCAACAACATGGATCTCATTGTATGCACACATGCGATCCCATCCATTGTCACACTCACAAAGGCAAAGGAAAAGAACCAAGTCTGACTAGAGCTGGACATGTACTTTGAGCAATTGATGCACATAGCCACTAACATAGACTTATAGATGAGCGCAGATACTATGCACTAGTATGTTGCTTATCCAACTGCACTCAAGACCATGATGTGCACATTATATGATGAGTTGGACAATGGTACCAAATAAGTGTATGCGGATGAAATGGAGGCAAGAGTTCGCTTTCAGAAGAATGTCACCATGGAGTATGTGGGCACCATAATAGACTACCAAGCTTTGCATTAGCTCACCATCATCAATCATCAAGAGCAAGTCGATGAGTTAGTCTTCCTACAGCTACCCAAGTCCTAGTGATGTCTTGCATGGCTTACTCAAGCCCATTTTTGTCTAAAATGGGTACATATGTAGAATGTATTGTAAACACATTGTAAAGTGAAAGACCAAGTGTCAATAGTAGAATGTAAATAGTCATGTGTAAATTGAAGAGTCATGAGGGTAGTTGAAGAGTCACAAAGGGGTTTGTCAAGGGTCACCCCAACCTTTTCTATATATAGAACCTCATAACTCATTTTATAGCCTTTTGGGAGCCAAGCTTCTGATAGGTATAACTTAGAGAATGGTTGGAGTGTATTGTAACGAGCCTTGGCTTCTCCATAGTGCAAAGCTAAAACATCTCTTTGGAGGAGCAAGCAGCAGTGACTGTAACATTCCTCTACCAAGGTCAATGGTTTCCATGGTTTTATGGATGATTGTATCTTTCACTATTTTAATACATAAGAGCCAACACATTTCATGCATATATTGTTATTGTAGTTTGGCTATCCTAGTTACTCTAATGATGTATGTGGCTGTAATTTACGCATGTATGTATGGACTATTCTGTACATGTTTGTATGAATCTTATCAAACCGTGTTATTGATATAACTCATCAATTTGGATCGTTAGTTATTCTTCTTTCCATCTTATGATATCTTTCATCTTTCGTGTTCCCTTTCAAGCTGCATGCTATCACATGCTTCTAAGGGGCACACTCTTCCCCCCTTTCGTGTGTCAGAGCCTTTCAAGCACCTTCCTTGACTTGCTTTAAAGTCAAAACCTTGCTTCCAACAAGGAAATCTTACTTACCACTGCCCATAACTATTGTCAAGGTGATACCGTACAACCCACTATTGGAACTCCTACTCCAAACAGTCTGAGGTCTAGTTGAGACTTCTTATTGGGGTGATAACTTGACATGTTGGCGGGTCCAACGGTGTCAAAATTTCTGGTTCTAGAAGAAGGGCCAGATGACAAGCTGAGTCCTCACATACTATTTTGAATCTTTTCACATCTATCATGGATATTGTTATAGTTAACCCCCACAATTTTTGTCCAATGAACATCTCTTTGAAGCCATGAGGGAGTTTTTTTATCACTTGTATGAACTCATGTATGATGGTGAAGGGAAAGTGCTCTAGCCTAAGAACTTACATGAATTCCTTGCATTCTTGGAGAATGAGGAAGGTTTTGATGAGGTAGAGGTCAATATGTTGCTTGCACATACACTTCATGAATTCTTGGAGCTATGGTGCCGCAAACTACCTCCAATTGTGTGTACTCATTTAAGCAATTCAGTGATCTAATCGAATTTATTTTTCATCATTTTGATCCTGAAGCTCTTGACAAAAAAAATTAAAACAACGGAAGGCCCGGCATGAATTGCCTATGGATTTTTAGAATAAATTTCATATACTCATGTTTGAAGCTCTGAAAATTCAGATGAAATTCCAATATCTTATGGACAGATTTGAATATGTCTATCACAAATTAATCTATCCCAAAGTGAAGAAAAATCTCAAACCCCGCTCAACATACTTTGGTGATGGAATTGTGCAACCTCAAGTGGACACAGTTGCTGTCACAAGGGACTTCCCACCTTCCCCTCATCTAATACCTCCACCCACACAGAGTGATGTGGGAGAGTGTGCACACAAGACTATTCAACTATTACATTCTCCCACCCTCACTACTCTTAATTTCTGCGTAGATTTGGTTGGAAAACCCATGGGTTGTCATATGCACTTGTTACCTCAACCTCCATGTCTGTGTTCTATTGATCCTATGGATTGCACTATCATGTGTTCTTCCATTTTGGACTCTACACCTGTTTTCAATGAGGATCAATCCATTGACAGAGTTGATGTTGCACAACCAACCTTCATTGTCATTTACGATGAGTATGAATGGGAATCTGAGCATCAACCCACAGTGAAGGATGACCTCCTTCTATCTACACCTCCTCCACTTTTTCCTGTCATCTTTGGTGATTCTGCTATCTCTAATTTTCATTGTGTAAATCCATCCACAGATGCATATACTTCTGATCATTTGCAGAAAACACCTGATGCCAGTCCATTATTAGACAACGAAGAGGAAAAATTATTCATTGAAAATCCACTTGATTTTTCATCTACTCTTTTCGGAAACGCGCAGGGTGAACATTGTTTCTTCTCATTTACCCCTTTGTATGACTTATTAGATCATGAGGATGCCGATGAACTCATTGATTTTTCTGATTATAGTTTTTGTGATCTCTTTACTCCTATATTCGATCATGATGTTGATTCAATAGTTGTCGATCCTTCAAAGCTACCCATTTATGATGATGTATCAATTTATGAGTTTGAAACCCAAGAGGCTATTAAGGCACTTCAGCTCGAGCTGATGGTTATGTCAGACCCTCTCTATCTTCAGGTTCATTTCACTTCTGATCGAGAAATTTTTGAAACACCCAAGGCTCCTCATCACTCATTTGTATGTACTGAAGATCAATCCAGCACATAGATTTCACTTCCTCCACCTGAATTGCATGATCCCATCGCTCATGCATTAGAGGAATCATAGATAGAAAGCACACTTGAAAGACAAAAGTTGTTTCTTTTTCTCATGTTTTCTTTTCTGTCATAGTCAAGAGAGTGCATATTCTTATCGTCTACATGCAGTGTGTCACGACACCATGGCAAGTCAACAGAGTGCTTGTCTTATGCTTTCAGTATTTTCTTTCTCTATGCACGCATTTAAACTCGAAGTCTGTTGGCACTTAGTGTTATATCTTTCATATTTTCTGGTTCACTTGACTTTCTTTTTGCAAACCATGCCTTCACCAACATGGGTCAACTAATGCACTAGTGGCTGCATTGGAAATATCACTTCATGTGAGCAAACCCATGCACCGTTAACTTAGAAGTAGGATTAGTGTTTTATTTGTTTTTATTTTCTTGCATCCATGTTTTATTTCTTGCTTTGTCTGTTTTTTTCCTTCCCTTATTTCTTTTCTTACTTTCTTTACTTACACATTTTCTTCCGCTCTTTTCTTTGTTGTTTTGTTTTCTTGTTTACATCTGTAGGTTAGTTTCACATGAAACCATGACCTACTCTAAAGACAAGAAGGGTAAAGTACAAGAGGACTTGTAAATATACAAAAACTTGGTTATTTGTTGTCCTCTCTCTTTATGCAAAACTTCTTGTCTTTAGTCAATGATACACTAATGGAAAATACATTATGTTCAAGTGAATCCTAGTGAAAACACAACACTTGCGCCCTAACTAGTACCACCTAGTCTAGTCAATTGTTTTTGGGTTAATCCTTGTTAACTTAGTCAAGTAGAGTAAGGTGAGGGGAAAACCTTGAAAAGTATGTCGTAGGTATATATAACATATTTCTCTGAAGGAATAACCTCTTATGTTCTCAATAAGTCCAAATCCATCTTCTGCCTTTAAAATAAATAAGTGCATATGCACAGTTCCTGAAAAAAAAACGTGAAAAAATTGAAAAAATGAATAAGGAAAAAGAAGAGAAAGGCTTCCTGTGTAGATAGGTGATACAAGTAACTCCACCGGGGTATTGACAAGGCTCGCTGGCAGCAGAGCAATGCTTGTTTTCTTGTGTGACTCCACCGTGGTACTATGCGGGCTTGCTAGAAGTGGAGCAACACCAGAGATGAAACTTAAATTATGACCGTCATATTACTTGTTTAGAATTATATCCTTCATCCCCAATAAAAACAACTAAGTTGAATGGGATTGGAGTGTGTGTTGACTGATCAAGAGCATGGAAGGTGCTACATCTTTCACTTAAGCTAGTGTGGAAACCATGAAGATCAAAGAGTCGAATAATACTTCAGGAGGAGTTAGACTTGATTTTCATGGAACAATGTCCATTCAGAGAGCTAGAGTTCTACCATTGTGTCACCAATTTTGTAGCAGCTACAACCATCCTCCAAAATTTTTTCTTAGCTTCATTTTGGAGCCTCCCTACCAACCATCCCTAACAACATGTCTTTCATTGACTAGGTACATATGCTTTTAGTTGAGTCTCTTGGCTTATCAACTTGTGCCTGCTAACCTGTTTCCCTTTCACCCAAAAGTTGACATCCCATGACTTGGTTTTCAATTGGATCTTGTGATGACTTGGAAAATTGTGCAGAACTAGAGGGAAATCAACCTTGCTCTCCAGAATTGTGTAGAGCATCAAGGAAAACTGTTGCTCTCTAGAAATGCACAGAGTAAGTAAACTACCTTCCCCTTGAAAATTGTGCAGAGAAGCCCATCACTAAGCTTGCTCTTAGAATTTTCATAGTTCTAGCTGGTAGCCTTGGCTTCAGTCTAGAAATTGCATAAAGCTTGAGGGGCAACTAGAGTCACTCAACCCAAAAAAAGCATAAAAGTCATCTAGAGGCTTGCAGTTCGTTGCATGTGCTCCCAAGTTGAACATTTCCCTCCAGGACTGGGCAACCTTGATTTGCATGCATGGGTTTCTTTTTCCCAAAAAACTGAAAATAAAAAAGCATCCCTAGTTTTTAGGGATCCATTTTTAGCAGTTGGGGGTTACATGCAAAGGTCGTTTTAGAAATCTCCTTCCAAGTGTCATTTTTTTCCTAGATTTGTGGCATGCACATCATAAACTTTGATCCTATCAAAACTATTCATTCGACACTTCATAGCTCATTCTTCACTTTGATATAGGAACCTTTCGCACACTCAGCTCAACATTTTCCATGTAAGTCTGCTTTTCATGTCGTTTGCTACTTTTATGTGATTTTTGTATTTTGGTTTGTTGTTTCCTTGGTTTCATTGAATTCTTGTTGTTGTTTTAATGCATGTTAACTTGTAGAAGCATTATTTTCAAGTTTTCCATTACATCTCCTTGCTGTCGCATGCATGACACTGGTTCTGCACTAATGGTAGTCATTGTGGTGACTCGGTTCACACACTTACTTGTTTTCCCATTTACTGATTCCAACACTCACCAATTTCATGCATGTTCATTCACTCATGTCTACAACCAACTTTGTACATGTATTTAGTCTTTACTATTTTCAGTCACCTGTTGGCAGGTCTGGGCTGTCTTGGCATGGACCTCGCCTTGCCCAGCTTGCACTGCGCATTTCAGGGATGGAAGGCAATACCTTTCTCCCATGAATTATGGAAATATTGCCTCACACTGGACTCTCGGGCCTGCTCTATGAAACTCTGAGAGGCAATGCCTCAATTGGCCCCTAGAATTGCGTAATGCAATTTTTCTGGGTTGCTGTCATGCTAATTGAAACTGCAAATTGCACAGTTTTAGTCCTTAGCAGGCCAAGTTGGATTTTTCTCTGTGCAGTTTCACCAATTAGTTAGTTCACTACCAATCTGAGCTATGTTCTATGCAGTTTGGGGAGTCAGTCTCCCAGCCTCCCAGTGAAAATTGCACAAATCTTCCAGTCAGTCACCCAGGTGTGTTGCATGCTAGTCATCAAGTTTCTTTTGGTTTTCAATTGACAGTTTTCTTACCATGAGTGTTTCTCTATCTCTAGGTATCATAGGTGTGCATCATTCTCTTAGTAGTACATGTACAATGGCTTCCAAGGGAGTAGGGTCAAAGGACATTGTTGAGAGCACAACTGGAGATGTGATCGACCAAGTGTTTATGAGCTTGCCCATCTATAAAGAGACTAAGTTGTTCATAGACAAGGAGATCAAAATGAAATGGTAGGACATCAATGACATCTTTTCAGGCACCTTTGAGGAGAATCTGGAGGACCACAAAGTCTATCTCAACATAGACAAGTCTGGCTTGTACCAGATTGAATGCAAGTATCCTGCATTTCCATGCACATACATGATCCACTCGATTATCTCACATAATGATCCAAAGATAATGGTGTTGAGTAGTGTTAGTGGAACATAACTTGCTACCTTCAGGGTAAAGGACTTTCAAGAGATGTATCATTTGCTACAATCGGTGATCACAATGGATGCACCCTTCACAAGGTCTAATAGTAGGGAAAACTCAAAAGACATCTTGAAGAGTTGGGTGAGAGAGCCATCCATGTTTAGGAAAATACCCAATCAAGTTTACAAGACAAGGATACTGTGGAATGCATATTAGCTCCTGGTCCTCTTTGCATGTCGCTTATACGGCCAAGAGAGTATAAAATCATTCCCGCAGAATTGGGTTATTGTGTTTGATCAGTGGGTGAACGAAGGGAGACCTTTCAATTGATCTAAAATGTTTCCTCTCCAGTTGAAGGGATAAGTAAAAGATGCCCGACATCTGCCAAAGGGTCAACAAGAAAATCTCTTCATGTTGGCTTACATTCTTGATGCAATTTGTGCTCGTAAGCAGTTTCTTGGCTTGGGTTGGGCATGGACACCTTCATAAATCTTTGTGTACACATATTACAAGTTTTTCTTTGAATGTAGCTTCCACAGAGTTATAATACAACTATCGGACTGCTTCATCACCTTGGTGTACATGATTATCTATGAACAAGACCCACCTTGCATGTCACAGAAAGCGATCGAGGCATTAGTCGACATGGCAATTTGATATGCCTCACCTCCTGGCACCTTCATCCATATGTACAACATAGATAAGGCTCCACATATTTTTCCGAAGTTTTCCATGGATAATATAGTCATGCAAGGGATTACATACCACATCTCGACAGGGTTGTCAGCAAGACTGCATAGGAAGAGGAAGGCACCTTGGCTTGCTCTTCCTCTACGAATTTGGTTGTATGAGATCCAGAATCTCAAGCATGTTGATGCTGAGATGGAGGAATTCAAGAGGTTCCTCTTCAGTACCAAAATTTTCAATCCATATGACCCACATTGCTTATTTAAGGACCACTATGCGAGAGTGTATCATACTTGGATCCACAGGGCATGTCATTGGCCTAAGGAAGACCCATGGACATACTGCTATAACTTGTCAAGGCTCAATGAATTATAAAAAATAGTTTTAGAGTGATTCAAAGTAGACCCACTTGTGTTAAGAGAAGTTGTTGTGGTGAATACAACCACTATCCAAAATTTTGGCCTAAACCCAATTTCAGAGCCTCCCTTGAGAGTTTCACTTGATGACTACACACAATCGGGTTCACCCCATGAGCTCATGTGAGTCCTTGCATCCGCCTTGCTTTTTCATTTCATTGAAGTTTCTTGATGCTAGTGTCTAAGTCATGCTTATGACCATGTTCTGGTTATGCTCAAAGTCTTCTCTTTGTATGATTTGGTTGTGTTCACTTTGAAAGCATCTATTGCACTCACACACAGAGTCAAATTCTCAATCGCACAAGCATCATCTCAATCAATGAATAATCAATCACGAGTGTCACTCTTGTCACTTACACCATCAGTAAGTCATGTTGAACATGTGTGTCTGGATGGTTTGAGTCGTTTCGTCATCGAGTCATGAGAGTGTGTGTTTGCTTAATCGCCTATGCATCTTTCGATCTTTCACACACTTAGTCATTTTTGTTGAAGTTCTGATGACCAAACTCCTCTTTGACAGCTAGACCATCACCCCATCATTGACTCGATCGACTATCAAACAGAACAATGCAGAAGCATCATGCAAGCCTTTTCAAGCTGCACTGCCTACAAGTAATTCAATCCATTTTCATACTAACCACCCGGACAATAGGACCCGATGGTCACCCTAGGAATGACTCGCCTCAAAAATTGCATAGAGGCCATTGATGTTCCTCATTCAGATGTCTGAGGAAATTGTGTAGACAGACCGAACAAACACCAAGTGCCCATCCTTGTCTCCCTCAGGAAACTGTGCAATTTTCCCAATTAGTCATCCCAGCAGTAAACAAACTACTCATCCAAGAAATTGCACAGTTTTCGTGAGCAAACCTTCTACTGCCCAGCAATCCACTCAACTCAAAAATTGTGTAGAGATGATCAGTAGGACAGCCTCCCAACCTTAATGCATTTTCCTTTGTCAGCAACCCCTAGCAGGAGACTATGAGTTCCCTCTAGGAATTGCACAGTTTTTGTTGCCATTGACCTAGCAACCAAATGTCAGTTCCTTCTGGGAATTATGTATTTTTGGCTGTCAGTGACCCCAACAACCAATTACCAGTTCCCTATAGGAATTGAGGAATTTTTACTACCAGGTTCCCAGGTAGTTCCTCCGAAAAACTACACGATCTTTGTCTACTGACCCTCCTTGTAGCCCGGCCCGTTCCTCCAGAAAATTGCGTAAATTTGGTCTTCCAGCCCCTACTGCCCACTCGTTCTAGAAACTACATAGATCTTACCTACCTTTCCTTCCTGCAACCTCGATTCTCCCTCCCAAAATGTGCACAATTTTTCCTTCCAACCGAGCTAGACCTCACAGACAGTCACTGTAGTGTCCTATCTAGGGTGCTAGACTGGGCTAAATTTATTATCGACCAGGGTGCGTAGACTTAGAGGCATGTGCCTAAAATATATAGACATAAAGGATATAATCTAAGCCTACTCTTCTTAATTACAATGCTGTGACTTGATCTAATATCAAACTATCAATCAAATATTAACTAAGCATCAAACTATGTATCATTATCAGCTATGATTCAATTCATAACATGCTGTGTATCACTGTATTTAAAGGTTTTGGTCTCCTTACCGAGACATCAAACATAAAACCTATGTTCAATGGTACCCAACATTCATGAACATTTATTACAATCATGCAAAGTGAAAATCATAAGCATACAGTCCATGACAGTGCTTTATAAGGAAACCCTGGATCGAATCCCTTACAGGATATAATTCACGATCCAAATGATGGTCTATTCAAGCGCATGCATAAACATATAAACAACGCATTCATAAACACATAAATATAAACATTGATTTAATCCCTGTGTATATATATCAATATCAAATACCAATCAAATGCTCTGACTGTAAACACAAGTAAAATGACACTATAAACGCAATTAAAATGGCAGCAATATACCATGTACGCAGGGATCGTCCGCGTTCTTGGTATACCGAGCTTGTTATCCCACGATCACCAAATTAAAACAATCGCACTGTGATTATAATGCAAGTCTATTTTATTAAATCGAAGCTCTGTTCATGAAGCGACAAGTAAAAAAACGTAAATGAACATATAACCAGGTTCGGACTTATATTTACATATGGTTCACATCCCTTGAAAATGGATGTTCATCCATGAGCGGCTGTTGCTGCTTTTACCAAAACACAAAATGTTTCTATCCTAGCTTACGCACATAAAAAAATGAAACAACTAAAAATCAATTTGAACTGTGACTGTGTGTTGTTGCTGCCTTTGTCGCCAACATTCCATAGTTGACCAGGCGTTGACTGCGCATGTAGGAGGGTTGTTTCCGCTGTGGGATAGGTGCTTTTCCATGCTTGGACATTCCACTTTTCGACCATACCTTTCGCTCTGGCCTGGCTGTCATGCCACATGTCAAACGATAAGCCATTCACAGGTTGTTAGGACTTCCTGTAGTCATTTTGCCCAAAAAGTCCTAATTTATTAACACAAAACCCTTAAATCAATTTAAATGCAATTCAACAACTATAGGACTATTAATTAATCAATTTCCAAGGCATTTGAGGGATAAATGATGAAAAGAGGTAGGTAGTTGTGATGTTTTGGGAGGGAAAAAGGGGTCATAGAATGGTACCAACATCTTTCCCCGACTTAATGGCTTAGCATGTCCTCATGCTAACCCTGAAGTGCTTCCTTTAAACTCGGTCCCTGCCTGTACCTCTGCTGCCTTGAGCAATGTGTCTACATTCTTTTTCACCTGGGCATCTTTCTGGTCATGGAGCTCTTGCTTTAGTCTTTTGTACTTTTCCTTGAGGGTCTTCTTTTGATTGTACCACTTGGTGGCCCACTTGCAAATGTCTGTCTGCTCAGCTTCCAGCTCATTAACTGGCTCCTTTAACTTTTAATTTTTCTTTTGAATTTCCTTACTCTGTGTTTGGAGCATTTCATTTTCTTTCTTAATAACTTTCTCCAGCATGTTAGCCTCCATGAGCTCTTCCTTTAATTTTTCAATTTGTCTTTGTAATTTCTTTTGCTTCTTATTGGGAGGTGGTGACCCTCTTTCCTATTTGTTATTGCTTTTGACCTCTATATCAGCTCCTGGGGGTGAATGGCTTTCAACACCTACATCGGCTCTTGGCCCTGGTGGTGAATGGTCACTGCTCTGAATATCCATCTGTATAGATGCATTGGATTCGGGTTGGTCTTCTTACAACTAAACTTTTGATGTCCTTCTTGTTCTCCTTGAGTAAGTGGTGAAGACTTTGTCTTGTTCTGCCCTTTTAGCATCCTCCTTTCTCATTTTTTTGGTCCTTATGCTTCTCACAGGTGGGGGTATCTTGTTAGCTTTGGATGATGCTGGAATCTCCTCATCAATGTCCTTCATAAACCCTGAATTTTCTTGTGATTCTTCTTTGTCTTCCTCATCCCTGATTTGGTTGGCAGCTAAGAACTCTTTCCATGTTTTCCCTCTTCTTTGCATTTCATGTTCAATGAGAATTTTGATTAAACCAAAATGATATAATCTTTTGTCTTCATTTCCTTTCTGCTTCTGGATGGTTTTGGACATCTTAGTTAGGCTCTGCAATAAGAAATATGGTAAACTGATGACACATTGTTTCTTTATGTTTAGCAACAACTTGATGTGGTATAAATAGACAATACTGTAGCGGCCTTCACAGGTTACAAACTTTTGAAGTATGTAAACCATTTCATCCCAAGGATGCACCAACCAACTTCTTGGAACACCTTTCTTCCAGTTGACCGCTGAGACTCGGGACCTAGACATGAATTGGGTCCATGATTTCTCTTTGAATTGTTTGGTTTTAAAATACTTTTCCCCCTCTGGGCTAACCCCTATCGCTTGGGCGATGGTGTCCTCTGAAACCCCTGAATGAGAAAAGTGCCTATCAGGGCTTCTCCCCATTAATTGAAGGCGAATTGCTTAGCAACTTCTTCGTTGCTTCCATGGAATTTTTCCAAAAAGGGTAGCCACTGTATTTCCCTCAGAATCGAAATACAGTCTTCATGGTACTGGGAGCTATCGAACACATTTGGCTCGACCCTATTTGTCATCTTGGCAGAGGGTTGAGCTTCTTAAATTGCAAATTTAACAAAGAAATCTGGGTTTATTACCTGATACAGTCGCTCCCTTAGTGTTCACTGTAATGCTGGGTCGGCTTGCTGTGTAGCTCAGTGAGAGTTGAAACCGGATTTGCTCTCTGCCCTCGGTCCTTGCTGTGGAGGCCACGGTGTTATACACCAACGTATGCAATCCTGAAAATAAGTGAAATGACCAACTTCCTTCTCCTCAGAGTGTATTCATTTTTAAGAACAGAGGAATAATGATAATATCGCTTGCACAAATATTATGATGGTAGCGCTGGGAGGTGTATATACTACATCGATGATGGAGTCCCCTGAATCATTTGGGTGTGTCGGGTGGTGAATTCATCATTCGGCCCATGCAAAATAATGAATAGGCCTGTTGTCTCTTTCCTTTATATAATTACTCTTTTTCTTTTTTATTATTTTTTCAAAAAAATATCACCACGTGTCCTGTTGGTACTCAGCCAATTGGAGGTGTAGATTTAGGAGGTTGGTATGGTGGTAAATGGCTGTAGGTTGCTTAGGGAATATTGGGATGAAGGGTTAATGAATTTTTGAAGTAGGAAGTAGGTTGGAGTAGGGAAGAATTAGGGGGATAAGGGAGGATGAGAAAATGCACCCTTGGAATTAATCATAACAGTCATAGCTATTAGAATTAACATAAAAATTAATATAAGAAATTAAGTGTTAAAAACAAGGAGTATATTACACTGTTATTTGACTGCTGTTGTATTGACATGCTGAGTAGAGCTAGCTTTTTTACTGTTGTTTGATTTTCCTTGCTGTTCATAACAGGTCCCCTGAGGTAGGTTTGAGTGCAACAGGTCCCTCTGCAGTGCTGAAGATGTTCATGCAATTCTTTGTGTGCATGGAGGTGCTGCTGAGCTTGGGTGCTTGATGAAGTCTTGATGAAGTCTTGGTCCTGCCTTCGTAGAAACTTGCTGAAGCTGTGTTGAAGTAATTTTCTTTTGAAATATCAATCTCCTAACAGGTCCCTTTCTTTGTGTCTAAACAGGTCCCATTACTGCTGGTGCTGGTAGCATGGTCTTCTTGGACAGAACAGGTCCCCCTGCATAATATTTATAACCAGGTCCCTCTGATATAAATCAATGACAAGACAACTTATTTATTGAAGTCTGGAATGGTGGAACAAACTGCTTGGGAAATTTACAATGATGAGAAAAAAATTACAATGGAGAGATAAGGATATAAGAATACTGATGCTCTTGTTAAAAACAAGGAGTATATTACATTGTTATTTGACTACTGTTGTATTGACATGCTGAGTAGAGCTAGCTTTTTTACTGTTGTTTGATTTTCCTTGATGTTCATAACAGGTCCCCTGAGGTAGGTTTGAATGAAACAGGTCCCTCTGCAGTGTTGAAGATGTTCATGCAATTCTTTGTGTGCATGCAGGTGCTGCTGAGCTTGGGTGCTTGATGAAGTCTTGATGAAGTCTTGGTCCTGCCTTTGTAGAAACTTGCTGAAGATGTGTTGAAGTAATTTTCTTTTGAAATATCAATCTCCTAACAGGTCCCTTTCTGTGTGTCTAAACAGGTCCCATTACTGCTGGTGCTGGTAGCATGGTCTTCTTGGACAGAACAAGTCCCCCTGCATAATATTTATAACCAGGTCCCTCTGATATAAAACAATGACAAGACAGCTTATTTATTGAAGTCTGGAATGGTGGAACAAACTTCTTGGGAAATTTACAATGACGAGAAAACAATTACAATGGAGAGATAAGGATATAAGAATACTGATGCTCCTCTCCCCCACAAAAATTTTGACTTGTCCTCAAGTCAATATTTCGTTGAGACATTAAACAGTGAAAAAGAAAGAGAATTATTACCCGCCAACGAATTGGTTTTCAAGTAGGAATTCGAGGTTAGAGTGTGCCAGAAACTGGTTTTCACATCTAACCCATTTATTCTTATTTTTCTATGTTTTTTTTTTTTTTATTTTTTTTTTTTAATTTTTTATTTTATTTTTATATATATTTTTAATTTTTTTCAAAATTGAAAGAAAATAAACTAAGGCAGGGATACTGCAGCTGAGGGCTGCAGTATCTCAACCTCACTTTGTTGAGAGACTGTGTGGAGAAAATCTTGCTTGCTGATGGGCTTAGTATAAAGTTTCAGACGATGACCATTGACAGTAAAGGAATGACCTTCTCCATCAATAGTTGTGAGCTTCACTGATCCATTGTCATAAACCTGAACAATTTCATAAGGGCCCATCCAATGGGTGGTAAACTTGGCTTTATGATCTTTGAACTTAGAGTCAAAAAGTAGAGCCTAGTCACCTTCCTTGAACTGCTTCTTCTTGATATATGCATCATGCCACTGCTTCCTTTTCTTTTGCATGAGGATGGTGGTTTCCTCTGCTTGCTACCTCATTTCATCCAGCTGGTTCAACTGTTGGATTCTTTCTTTTTGTGCCTCATCCAAGTCAATCTGTAGATCAGCAGCCAGTTTAAAAGTATGTATTTGAAACTCAATAGGAAGAATTACCTCTTTGCTGTACACCAATTGGTATGGTGTAAATCCTATAGTATCCTTCCATGTGATTCTGTAAGCCCAGAGTGCATCTTTGAGCTTTTCTTCCTAATTCTTCCTGTTCATTGCAATAATTTTAGTAATCATACCCTCCAAAGTTTTGTTTGTAGATTCCACCTGCCCATTGGCCTGCGGATGGTAAGGTGTGCTTTTCCTATGCTTGATTTTGTATTTGTCTGTGATGTCCTTTACCAACTTTGAGGTGAATTGGGTACCTTGATCAGTTAATATCTCCCTTGGCACTCCATATCTAACAAAAATCTCTTCAAAAAGGAAATTGAAAACTGTGTGTTCGGTGGCTCTTACCAGAGCTTTTGCTTCAGCCCACTTTGTGACATAATCAGTACATACTAAGATGTACTTCTTACCATTGGAGGATGGATTAATAGGTCCTATGAAGTCTAGAGCCCATTTGTCAAATGGCTCTAGGTGAACTTGGGGTTGAAGAGGCATCTCATCTGTAGCTGTTGGTCTGCCCATTCTTTGGCAACTGTCACAACTCTTTACATACTTCTTGGCATCCTTGAAAATGGATGGCTAGTAGTATCCAAGAGTTAGAACTTTGAACGTTGTCTGCTTAGCTGCAAAATCCCCACCACACAGTTCATCATGGCAAGATTTCAAAATATCAATTACCTCATCATTTCTTACACATATTCTAATGATCATGTCATAGCCAGTGTAAAATAGGTCGCCATTGAGCCATGAATATCTAGCACTTTGTTTTACTAGTCTTTTCCTTTGCTTTGCGGTAAAGTGTGGAGGTGTCCTTCCTGTAGACAAGTAATTAGCCAAATCAGCATACCAAGGATTTACTATAGAAATGGCAAATAAATGTTCATCTGGGAAAGAATCTTCAACTGGAACAACCTCACCTTGGTTTTGCAATCTAGAGAGAAAATCTGCCACCTGGTTCTCTTTACCTGGTCTATCTAACACTGTGATGTTGAATTCCTGTAACAATAGTAACCATCTGGTAACTCTGCCACTAGTTATTGGTTTATTCATTAAATGTTTAATGGCAGAATGGTCAGTATGTACAAAGACTTCATAACCAGTTATGTAATGTCGGAATTTGTTCACAGCATATATGATAGCAAGTGTTTCCTTCTCTGTGACCGTGTAGTTTAACTCTGCAGGTGTTAGATTTTTGCTAATGAAGTAAATGACATAAGTACAAGATTCTTCTTTTTGGCCTAATGATGCACCCACTGCAGTGTCAGATGCATCCGTAAAGATATGAAATGGTAAGCTCCAATTAGGTCCTCTCAAGATTGGTGTGGTTGATAACTTCTTTTTGAGCAATTCAAATGCTTGTTGGCAGTTCTCATTCCAACTGAAAAGTACATCTTTTGATAGAAGTTTAAACAAAGGTGAAGCTATCTTACTAAAATGTTCAATAAATCTTCTGTAATAGCTTGAATACCCAAGGAAACTTCTTACCTCTCTTTGATTCTGTGGTATTAGTAAATCGACAATGATATGGATCTTTGCTGGGTCAACTTTGATCCCTTGAGAAGAAATATAATGGCCTAACACTATCCCTTCGTTCAACATCATAAAACACTTCTCATTGCTAAGGGACAGGTTAGATTCAATACATCTTTTTAAAACTCTCTCAAGTTTTTCTAATGCATGTTCAAATGAATTGCCGTATACTGAAAAATCATCCATATACACTTCAACACAATCATGAATTAAATCAGCGAAAATAGCTAATACAGCTCTTTGAAATGTAGCGGAGCATTGCAAAGTCCAAACGGCAAAACATTGTAGGCATAAGTCCCCCAAGGACAGGTGAAGGTGGTTTTGTCCTGGTCTTCTGAAGCTATCCTTATTTGGTTGTAGCCACTGAAACCATCAAGAAAAGAGAATGATGATTTCCCAGCTAGGGTGTCTACGACTTGGTCGATAAATGGTAGTGGAAAATAATCTTTAAGCGTGGCTTTGTTCAGTTGTCGGTAATCGACACAAATGCGCCACTTACCATTTTTCTTGGGCACTATAACCAATGGGGATACCCACTGACTGTCAGAAATAGGATATATGAAATTAACTCTCAATAATTTTTGCAACTCTTCTCTGACAATATCTTGGAGCATGGGGTTCATTCTTCTTTGTGGTTGCCTCACTGGTTTGATAGTGTTGTCTGTGTAAATGTGGTGAGTGCATGTGTCCGGATGAATGCCATGCATATCGGTATAATCCCAAGCAAAGGCTTTTTGGTATTTCCTCAAGAGTCAGATTAATTTCTCTTGTTGAGATGAGTCTAGATGATTGCCTATGTTCAAAGTTTTCCCTGGACTAATCTCTATAACCTGACTCTGTGTGTTGGTGATGGATTGAACTGGAAAGATGTCGTGAAATGTGGTTTGCAAATATTGAATGGTGCATGTTTCCTGAAAATTTTGAGCTAAAAGTACATCTGCAGCGTGATATTGGTCATGTCTCAGATTTTCGGGAATATCTGGTTGAGAAAGAAATAGTTCTACCAAATCATTATTGTCTTGTTCTTGGAAATCATAGATTTGGTCAATGCTAAAAATGGATTGTACTTCTTCTTTTTCATTGAATTTGTCATCAAGCCACAAATTATGTGTTACTGCTGGTGATTGTGCCGATGGGTAGAGGGTTAGTTGTTTTCTTTCAGTCCCTCTCGAGATGATCATGTTGCCAGATCGACATCCTATAAATGCATCAGCAGTCGCTAACCATGGTCTATCAAGAATGATAGGGTGTCCTCCTAAATTGGATTTGGGTTGGAGGACTAAAAAGTCCACTGGATACTCCCAAGAGTTTAGTGAGACAATTATGTCTTCCAAAATCCCTTTAGGAATCACTTTAGACCTATTAGCTAGTTCAAGAACAATTGTTGTATGTTGCAAATTGGTAAGCTGGAGTGTTCTCATGGTCTCTAGAGTCATGACATTAATTCTATCAAAGTGTTTGGAATTTGTATGTTGTTAATGATGGTGGTTACTTTGGGAATGCCAGGATCAACATACTTCTCTATGGAAACGCTATTGGTCATAAGGTCTGCTAAATTTCCTATGACATGAATGGTTTGAGGATCAATCCTTTTCCTAGCAGGCTTCTTGAGGCACATGTCTTTGATGGCTTTAGTGTAGATAGGAATGTCTTTTATAGCTTGCAGTAGCGGGATTTTTATGTAGACATTTTTAAGCTCATCTAAGACATCAAACTGTGGTATAGACAATGGAGGTTTGATTTGGACCAATCGGTCTAGAAAAGGTGGATGCAATGGTTGCATTTGCTTATCTCTGGTATCATCGTTTTATTTCTTTTGATTTGTTATTTCATTTTCGTTTTCTATGTTTTCTTCTCGCCTATCTGTTATTGGAGAATCTTTCTGGAGTACCTTGCCAGACCTCAAGTTTATGTTTTTCAAGGGTAGTGTGGAATATGAAGTTCCCTCTTCTACAGTGTAGGCTGGCCTCTCTGCTCTATTATTCGGATTTGGGACAGTTTGAGCAGGAATTTGTGTGGGTCTGGAAGGTTGTGAGTTAACTGGAAATTGGAGTTGTGGTGGATTTATTGGTGGAGGAGCAGGCAGTGCTTGTTGAGTATGTTGAGGTGGATAAACAGCTTGCTAAGGATACTGCTGATATGGTTGAGGATGTGATGGGTACGGTTGATGATATTGTTGATATGGTTGTGAATATGGTTGGTATGATTGAGGATATGTAGGATAAGATTGAGAGTACTGTTGAGATGGTCTCCATTGTTGCTGTGGGTTGTTTTGGTGTTGCCATGGCATGGCTACATTCCATGAATTTTGTGCATACATTTGATCATTTACAGGAAATTGCAAGTTTTGATTTGGGAACATACCTTGAGGTGTTGGCCTTGGCTGCCATGGTCTTTTTGCGCCCATGTAATACACATTTTCCATCTCTGCATTGGCTGCCATGTTATAGTTCTGCAAAACCTTAACTTTAGGACAGTTAAATATATCATGATGTTCAGTATAGAAAGCACAAACTTGAATGTTTTCTAGTGGACAGTCCTTTAATGCATGTTTCTTCCGGCACTTGGGGCATAAAATAGCCATTACCTGACCTTTAGCTTCTTGTTTCTTTTTGGCTTTTAGAGTGTCAATTTGGTTCCCTATTGTGCTTAACAAGTTTGTCTTAAATTCTTCTAACAGGTTTCCTATCTCAGCCCTTGTGACACTTGTTGAATTGGACTTGGTGACCTTGGATGACAAGGTTCTTTTTCCCATTTTAGCTCTACTCCTTGAACACTTTTCGCATAGATCAGCAATTTCTTCAAAGGGTAAAACAGAAATGTCACCTTTACCCATCAAGTTGAGGTCATCCATGTATTCCTCTCGGATACCTTTCAAGAATATTGTGCGGGTCAGTTCAAGAGGCATAGTTCGGTGTTTAGATTTTTGTAAGTTGTAGACAAATCGTTCCAAGTATTCCTCTAAGGTTTCATCCTCTTGTTGGCTCATTCTAAAGATGTCATCTTTAGAGTCTTTGGATCTGCAGTAGGGTTGATATTTCCTTAGAAATACTTTTCTCATACCATCCCAATCTATGATAGTATGCTCACCAAGCCCCATGAACCATCTCAAGGCTGATGCCTTTAGT
>APFE030735093.1:31596-88096 GCA_000404065.3 Pinus taeda | reverse complement strand
ATTTTGCTTGAAAACTCTTTGAAATGACAAAATTTGACCTTGACACTTCAAAATCACTTTGTAAGAGCACATTTGATCACTGGAGGAAGGCTGGAAAGATTGACACTAACAAAACCTTCAAAACACCTTTAGATGTGAACTAGGACATCCTGTAGTAATTCCTGTAAAAACTACAAGAAACCTTGTTTAAACCCGTTTTGAGAAAAAATGATAGTCTGAGCCTACGGTAGGCTCTCAACTTGACTTCCATGCCTTTCTCCCATTTCTATAACATCTTTTAGGCCTTGGACAAAAGACATAAAGAGATTAGAGACCTCTTGGAAAGCCTCTTTTCATCACTGCAATTTGAGTTCAATTTTGATGATGAATGCCTTATTTCCTTTTGTTGCCTTCTTCTTCTCTTTTGTGGCCTATATTGCATAATAGCCTTGGAGTTATCTGTTTTGAGTAGGTCTCTCTTAGGCACTACCATTTTGGGTTTTGGCAAAATTTGTTCCTTTCTTCCTTCTTGTCTGCCTTCCTGTAGCAATCATTCCTCCTCTTTCAGGGTCTTCTAACTGTATGGGAGTGATGAAGAATGATGTAGAGGGCTTTGAGGATGATGCTAGGGCTCAGAGGGAGTAGTGTAGGTTTGTGAAAATGGAGAGGATGCTCTATTTGTTTTTTTTTTTTGAGAATTTTTCAGGGTGAGACAAAGTGTAGGGTTTGTTCTTGAAAAATATTATTTTTTTCCTTATGAAATGGGATGGATGAATGATGGATAGATAATGGATATGAAGTGGATGGAGGGATTGGATTGTTGTGGTGAATTGGCCTTTGCAGAATTTTTTCTTTTAACTGCTGTCCCCATTCCTCGAAATATCACCCTTCATAATTTGACTTTTCCACATTGCATGAGTGAAGGAGTGAGCTGCAATTAACTAGTTGAAGGCGACTGAGACTGCTGACCCATCCTTAGCTTATAAAACCTCATCTCTCGTGCATTGGAAACAAATTTATGACTATAATATGCTCAAGAGAAGAGGTCAAGAATATTGCATACCTGTACCTACCTGATGGTTGTTGGAGAGGCATGCATGTTGCTGTTGAGTTGATGATCGATCCCTGCTTCCCTGGAGGTGCTAATTTTCTTTGCTTGCTTCTGCACAGGTCTTCATAGCTTGTTGATTCTTTGACTGATAAGGCAGTTGTGTGCAATTTTCTTTCAATCTTTTGCTAGTGGAGTGGATGGATTTCTTCCTAAGGAGGGTGTTCCCCCTTTTCAATCTTCAGAAATGGCTTCATGTTGCTCAAGGTGGCTAGATCTTTTGTCATGTGAGTGAAAAAAATAATTGATGCTGAAATCTGTTGTAACCATGCAGACTGCTTACAGGAGGAATTCTCTTCCTGTAGCAATCATTTAATTCCTCTTTGAGACCTCATTGATGCATGTAGGATTGATGTAAAGTCATAAGAGGTATAAGGACATGGTTAAAATCATCAAGAGGTGGTGGAAAAGTTGATGTTTTTTTTTTTTTCATGTAAGGCATAGTGGAATTTCAAGATGGATTTTGGTTAGATGGAGTGGATAAGTGATGAAAGTGGTTAGATATTATTATTATTTTAGGCTTACTAGCCGCCTCAATGAGGTTTTCAACTAGTAGGTTTGCCTAGGCGCCTCAAAGGAGGGTTTCACCTAGGATCTTTTCTTTTTCTTTTTTCCCATTTTTCCAACCCATTGACCACCTCATGGAGGTTTTCAATCAATGAGCCAATATCAGACGCCTCCAAAGAGATTTTCATGTGAGTTTTTTTTTTTTACCCTACTCTACTTGAAAACAAAATCACTTTCAAGTATAAGAATACTTCCAATGAAGCCATGTGCACATCAAGATGACAAACAAACTGATGTGTAGGCTTGAAATGTATTCTTTGACATGTACCGGGATGTAAGAGACTAAATGCTTTGACTTTGATGATATCAAGCATAGTTGAAGAAGAGAGTGTTGCTACAACTTAGTGACTGTTTGGAACCAAACTTCAATATAACTTTGATGCCCTTGGTTTGATTGCTTATATGTGTCATTCTTCATGTCTTCTTCTACCATGACCTTCAAATCTTCCTCTTTTTGCTGATTTTTCTCTTGAATACATGGAGGTTTTGACAGTAACCATGAGGGAGCTTTCTCAATATCTGATTTTGATGTTTTCTCTTCATCAAATGCAGCCCATGATTCTTTGGTCTTCTCTTTCAAATCTTCTTTTTCTGCATGTTTTCCTTCAATGGCATCAAGAGAATATCTTTTTTTGTAATGTTCTTCCTGAGCTGAGATGAATACCATTGAGATCAAGAGGAGATATTTAGAAGTGTTGTACCTCAGTATTGTAAGTGGCTACTTCCTTGTGTGGATTTGGATTTGGTGGTATAGGTAGTTGAGTGGGAGTGGATATTTGATATGGATGTGGTTGGGGTTGTGGTTGTGGTGTTGGTGGATGGTAGGTATAACATGGAGTTGGGTTTGGAGGATACTGAGGAAAATATTGAGGATATTGTGGATGGCTCCATAAGTTCATTGCCAACCTTGTTGCCAAGATTGGTTTTGGGGTTGAGATCGCCAATGTTGCCAAGGAAAGGGTGTGTTCCAATTACTTTGAGATGGACGTGCACAAGCTTGAAATTGTGAATTAGGCTCCAGCATCATATCAGGTTAAATAGGTTGCCATGGTCCTCTTGGAGCTACATAACATAGTTGTATTGATAATTGACTTGCTCCATTGTCCTTTTGGTAAAATTCCTTCAACCTTGGTAATGAGGGGCAACATTTAATAGCATATGATTCTGCATGGACAACACAAATATCAACATCTTTTTTTTCCTCATCTTACCTTCTTAACATTTCTACTTGTTTGGTTAGATTGCTAAGAATTTTTGTTTTAAATTCATTAAACAAACTTCCAAGTTTAGCTTTACTTACCGATCTTGATGTTGATTGACTTACTCTTGCCCTTCCTCTTGATATGTGCTTGCATGTTTCACAAATTTCTTCAAATGATAATTGGTATACATTACCTCTACTCATGAGATCAAGAATATCAATCCACTCAGCCCTAATTGTTCTAAGTAAGAGGGTTTTTAGTGTGTCAGGTCCTAAATGGTGTAGTTTTTCCCTCTTAACATTATACATGAACCTCTTTATTAAACCATCTAGATTCTCATCTTCTTTTTGATTCATTCTAAAGCTTTCTTTTTTAAGATCATGATCTTTATATAATTTCATGATCATGACCAAGGTTTAGAAGCTAAACACGATACCAATCTTCATTATTCCCATCAATACAATTACATCCCTGCAAGAAATGACAATGGAGCTACAAAAATCGAGTTCTCTCCACAAGAAGACTAATAAAAAACTACCCCTAGAGGCAAATTCGACTTGTTACTTATACAAAATGATTAGGAATCATTCCCCATGAAAGGAGGAAGCTTTCCCCACCAAAATCCCTTGATTAGTGGATCTCGTTCCCAATACTAGGGATCTGCATTAAATAGCAAGGAACACATTCCTATATTTTCTCAATCATTGGAGCTCCACAATCTATGACATAATTCCATAATATCTTGTTGATTTATTATTTAATATTGATCGTCCTGTAGTAGGGAGAAAGTCCCTAAATTATCTCCTCCTCCAAATCTCCATAATCTGCCCAATGTTATAATAATATTCCACAAAAATAAATAATATTAGGTACAAATATGCAATTATTCATAAACATTCCTAATGAACATATTAAAGTTAAAAATACATTATCTAATGCAAACAGAGAGGTTTAATGTGCTAAAGGATGGTCCAATGGGCCTTAATTTATGTCTAATTTAGAGGCCCATCACAAACAAATCATCAATCCTTGGCAATGGGTACTTGTTCTTAATCATTACCTTGTTCAACTCCCTGTAATCAATGCACAATCTGGGAGTACCATCTTTCTTCTTTACGAACAACACTGGTGCACCCCAAGGTGATACACTTGGCATAATGTATCCCTTGCCAAACATCTCTTTTAACTACAACTTCAACTCTACCAACTTAGGTGTGCTCATCCTATAAGGTGCCTTTGATGCTGGAGCTTCCCCTGGCACCAACTCAATAGAAAAGTCTACCTCCCTGTGAGGTGGAAACCCTATAATGTCCTAAGGAAATACATCATGAAACTGTTATAGAACTAGGTATCTACTCAAAACATTTAAATACCCCTCCCCCACAACGGCGCAATGTAGTGTCCTATCTAGGGTGCTAGACTGGGCTAAATTTATTATCGACCAGGGTGCGTAGACTTAGAGGCATGTGCCTAAAATATATAGACATAAAGGATATAATCTAAGCCTACTCTTCTTAATTACAATGCTGTGACTTGATCTAATATCAAACTATCAATCAAATATTAACTAAGCATCAAACTATGTATCATTATCAGCTAAGATTCAATTCATAACATGCTGTGTATCACTGTATTTAAAGGTTTTGGTCTCCTTACAGAGACATCAAACATAAAACCTCTGTTCAATGGTACCCAACATTCATGAACATTTATTACAATCATGCAAAGTGAAAATCGTAAGCATACAGTCCATGACAATGCTTTATAAGGCAACCCTGGATCGAATCCCTTACAGGATATAATTCACGATCCAAATGATGGTCTATTCAAGCGCATGCATAAACATATAAACAATGCATTCATAAACACATAAATATAAACATCGATTTAATCCCTGTGTATATATATCAATATCAAATACCAATCAAATGCTCTGACTGTAAACGTAATTAAAATGACATTGTAAACGCAATTAAAATGGCAACAGTATACCATGTACGCATGGCCCGTCTGCATTCTTGGTATACCGAGCCTGTTATCCCACGATCACCGAATTAAAACAATCGCACTGTGATTATAATGCAAGTCTATTGTATTAAATCGAAGCTCTATTCATGAAGCGACAAGTAAAAAAACGTAAACAAACATATAACCAGGTTCGGACTTATATTTACATATGGTTCACATCCCTTGAAAATGAATGTTCATCCATGAGCGGCTGTTGCCGCTTTTACCAAAACACAAAATGTTTCTATCCTAGCTTACGCACATAAAAAAAGGAAACAACTAAAAATCAATTTGAACTGTGACTATGTGCTGTTGCTGCCTTTGTCGCCAACATGCCATAGTTGACCAGGCATTGACCGCGCATGTAGGAGGGTTGTTTCCGCTGCAGGATAGGTGCTTGTCCATGCTTGGACATTCCACTTTTTGCCCATACCTTTCGCTCTGGCCTAGCTGTCATGCCACATGTCAAACGATAAGCCATTCACAGGTTGTTGGGACTTCCTATAGTCATTTTTCCCAAAAACTCCTAATTTATTAACACAAAACCCTTAAATCAATTTAAATGCAATTCAACAACTATAAGACTATTAATTAATCAATTTCCAAGGCATTTGAGGGATAAATGATGAAAAGAGGTAGGTATTTGTCATGTTTTGGGAGGGAAAAAGGGGTCATAGAATGGTACCAACAGTCACTGTTGACTTTGATTTCCCATCTTCATCACTCAGTGACTATTGTGTAGTTTTCATATGTAGTACCTAGAGCCATCATCCTGCATCACGACCCTGTTGCCTCTCCTGGTAGGTATAGGTACACCAAAAAACATGGCAAGACAACAAATGGATGAACGAAGGGAGCACATGTAGAAGGACAGGTTCTCCAATGGATGCATGAACGATGCATGTGGAGATATATGCTCGTGAATGAATGATCATGCAAATATATGTTTGTGGATGAACGGACGAGCAAATATACAAGATGTGCTCATGAACGGATGAACGAATGAATGTGCACCTTTTGTGAACAGATGAGCATATCAAGCCTTCCAACATGCAAACAAGGAGAAACATGCCTAATAATCATCAAGCAAACCAAAGACCATCGAAGACTCCACGCACTTTGCCATGTGGAGGTGAAGCTATGATACACCATGAAGACATCCATCACTCAGTAGCACTGTAGCTTGACATGCACTCTAGTAGCAGTACGAACGTACCAACACTATCATGTTGAGTCATGTTGCCCACATCTCCACTATGGGCTATGTTGTTAATCATTGTAATGTAATGTGTAAGTCCAAGAGACCCACTTTTTGTACAAAGAGTCATGTAAAATAAAAAATACAGGGAAGTCAAACAGTCATGAGGGTAGTCGAACAATCACAAGGGTCAGTTTTCACCCTTGGCTATAAATACCCCCTCATTTGTACATGCAAAGGACTTTTCACCTCAACTCCTCCCACATAGCCAAGAGAGTTTGTAATCCTACCTTTGAGGAGTAAGTAGTTGCTCCAATGCCTCTCAAATAGGGTTAGTGATGAATGGTGTAACGACGTGTCTTGGAACTTTCACTTAATTCAGAAGCATGCTACCAGGCTAACACATTTTCACACATGTATTATAACTGTTGTATGACTAATATTTAACACTTGTGATGCATGTTGCTTTAACCTGTGTTCTACAATTGAACTATTTCACTTGTTGTAATGCATAATCTGTTAATGGGAATGTGTTGTATATGTTGTTAATGTTGTCTCGCCCATGTAGACTAATCTCTCGAACACCAGACATACCTTTCGCATGGAACTTGGTGTAAACTATTGTTGCACTTGTGTGGACTAATCTGTTGAGTGTTATACGTGTTATATTCCCTTGTCTGTTGTGACTGCCGCATCTGTGTGAACTACTCTGTCGAAAGACGTGTATGTCCTGTTGTGTTGTGTGTTCCTAGCAGGGTTGGGACTACTCCCAATTGACTTAGAACTCACTCTCACCTTGTCCCTTGTCAGTGAAAGAACCATTGACACAAGTGACACTTACACTGACCAGGCACACAAACCTCACTTCTTGAAGACAAAGAAGACCACTCTCTTGTGATGACAAGCAAGATTTGAGGAAAATCCTTAAGATAATGGCAACCGAGCCATCATACCTAATGGGACTTCCACACCAAATAGTGTGAGGTCTAGTTGGGACTTCATATTGGGGTGATCCCCTGATGTTGGGGATCCAGAAATGTCAACATTTTAGCACTAGAAGGAGGGCTAGATGACAAGCTAACCTCATACATTTAGGTTGAATCTCTTACCCAATGAATAACACACAACTCGTGTTCCCAGGGTGTTTCTCTCATTTCCCCCTTAATCAATTATCAATCCCCGATGAGCCTCTCGATCACTTGTCCTTGTTAAAGTTTGATAGTGAGGACAAAGCATCCATAACTAAAAAAATTTCTGTGAATCTCATGAAATCAATAGTGATGATCTTGCTAGGATACTCTTCTTCCTCACCCCTGAAGGTTGTGTTAATTGGTGGTGTCATACCCTGCCACTTGCTTCCGTCCATTCCCTTCTCACTTTATTCAAGGAGCTCCATCAATTCTTTTATGAGTGTGTCCACCAAGATGTCTATGAAATAATCTCTCATTTAAGAATGAAGCCTAGTGAATTAGTTGAGAACTTTTCTACCCACTTCCTTCACCTATTCCACGAAATTCCTGAGAAGTTTGTGGACCTTGACTTCATGAGACAAGAGATGAAACACTTGGTTCATGTATCCTAAAATGGTGAACCTACTGATTTCCCTTCTTCCTCAACTTTGGTAGATCACAAGACACCTCATGTCTTAAAGAGGGTGCCCCCTCGCAGTGGTTACACAGCTGATAAATCTATGCAGCATGTTCCCAATCCATATGCTAAGTTGTCTCTCACCCCATTGGAGGAAATTATAGAATGATTAGGAAATCCTATGGAGAAAACTCATCCCTCTATTCCAGAAGAGGACCTCACCGTTCCTAACCCAACTCTTGAGTCTAATATACATCTCTTCCATCCTCCATCATCTACAAGCCATGATTCCTTGCACCATGACTCACTTGCGTGATCTACTTCATAAGCTAGCTGCACACACTCTCTTGATTCTCGAGATGCTAGCTCAAGTTATAGTCATGTGAAAGGTAGTATAATCATACAAGTAGAGGAGTAGGATGGCGAGGAAACAATAAATTTCTCTCAAAACATTGAGCTTCCATTCTTGATCGATCCTCAATCCTTGAATCTTGGTGAAACATCATGCACAATCAATTCTTTTGATCACCCTCCAGTTTTGGGCTATCATTACTCCCATGATCACGTATATTGTGATGAACACCCAAGAACATCATATGATCTATTTTTATCTCATGTACACTCTAACTCAGATCTAGAATGTGCACCGGTCAAAGAAGACATCCATATCGAAGCTTCCTTTGTACCTCACTTGCTTGTGTGTCTTATCATTCAAAGCGCATCAAGATGCATTGGAGACACTCCACATTATCTTGCTTATTCATATTCTGAGTTATCTCCTTGATCGACACAAGGAAATGAGGTTGTCCATGATTAAAATAGTTTCAACACACAGGACTCTTCCCACCTGTCATCATCTTGTGTGTTGCATGAAGACAACTTTTTGAGCGAGCTTGCTGAAACTTTTGATGAAGCCTATGATAGAGATGGTTTTCATCCTAAGAGAAATTTTGAAATCAATAACAACAGCCATCCTCAAGCCATGCATGATCTAATTCACATCCAAAAATGCAATTTTCCAATTCTGGAAAGTTTTGAGACATGCTAGGGAGTTGAGGCACTTCAACATCCATTGATAGTTATGTCGGGACCTCGTGACTCTGGTAAGCACTTCAAACCAATGCATATCTTGTTTGTCATGCACAATCCATCTATTTGCATCATTTCACTCGATGTGGATCCCTGTGTAAATAATATTTACTGTTCAGGGTATGACATTTCAAAATTTCATATTTTCATTAATGATCAAATCCACAAATCTGTTACAACATATCTGTATTCATGCACCTCCCTTACATCCAGTTCAGGTTGGGAGTGTTCATCCCTCATCCAATCATGTGACAAGAAGTTTATCATCTCTATCTGTAATCACACTTACTAGATGTTCTATCTTGTAATCAACTCCTTGGTCTTTTTACAAATTTTGAACATCAAATCTGCCCACTCATCACACTAGCAATCTCCCTGTGTGATGATGAGCACACAACCTATCACGCGAATCAAGTTACTCTCATTTCACCACACCCCCACCAGTTTCACACATTCACAATGTTAGCATCCTCTCTATATTTCTATGATGACCATGATGCCAGTGCACTTTTTCACTAGTTGTAGGTGGGTGCTCTATCATGCCTAGCGCACGATGAACTTGGTTCACTCATTCAAAGAATTCGTACAATTGTTTAAAAGGTTTCTTTGTTCATGTCACACTGGAAATCTGGTATCTTGACTAACTGGTATGATTTCTCTTCTATCTTGGGTGGCTGTCATGTAGTTTATCATATTCCCAACAATACATCCAATGATAGTCACTTCACACACTATGATCTTCACCATGTAACATATTTCTTCTTATACTTCTGTCAAGCGAGTGAGGCACTTCGGCCTGCATTAATGGCTATGGCAGGCCCTCACTATCTTGACATGGCTGATGAGAATGACTAGATCTATCAATCTGTATTACATTTCCATCGTGATCCCCTCTGTCGAATCAAGAATTCGTATACTCAAATATCAGAAATCTTTTAGAACAACGATCACAAATTTTATGGTCAAATCACTGAATGGATGGAACAATCTTACTTGGCGAGCCATGTTGTAGGTAACAAGCTTCAGTCCTTCCTCACACTTGCTGAGAAGCTTGGTGCAAAAAAATGCACACTCACAAGAGGCCTCCGAGGTTTTTTGAAAAAAGATAGACACAAAAGAGGCAAGCATGTGTGTTGGGTGGTGGTGACACATTCTTCTGCCCACAGGCAAGTCCTTCTCTCTCATGTGCAAGTTTTTCAGGTTTTTCATTTTCTGTTGCACACTATTTTTTATCTATTTTAATCACTTGTACCTTTGTGACTGCAGGTCAGGTACGCCTATGGTGACTTCATTGGAAATTTCACTTCACGCAACCTCGACCATTTAACGTAGGAGTAGGAGTAGCGATTGCTTTTTCGCTGGTTTGCATGATTGTTTGCTTGTTGACTTGGTTTCTTTGTTTACTTATTGTTGTTTTCATTTTGTTTTGTTTTCTTACTATTTTTGTTTATGTTTGTTTTGTTTTCTTGGTATATTACAATTTTTGTTTTCGGAAATAAGTGCCTCCAACTACTACGTTCTAGTTTTTAATAGAGTATGTAGATGAAATTTGAAGAGACTTGTGACACTACAACACTTGGCTAGTCTTGTGTTTGTCTTCTCTGTTCTTCATTATAACCTTTGGCCAATGAAGTCTTGACAAAAAATATGAACAGTCTGCAAGGGAATTTTTGGTCCAACCATGAACTTGTGTCCACATTGGGAATCCCCATGCCTATACTCAACCTTCTTCTCTGTGTGTTCAAGCTCATCCAACTAGTATAAATGGAGAAGGGGAAATCTAAATGAGAAAACTTATGTAAGAGGTATTACATGCTTCTTTAAAGAAACAACCTATTCTACTCTCAATAAGTCAGGAAAAATGCACAATCCTCTTCAAAAATGCAAAGGCGAAAGAAGAGAAAGGCTTCCTACACAAAGAGGTGAAGCATGCAACTCCATTAGGGTACTATCCAGTCTCACTGGTAGTGGAGCAATGTGTGTGTTCCTACGTGACTCTGTCGGGGTACTGTCCACACACATTTCATAGAGACCATTGACCTTATTTTCTCAAATTACTGAGGAAATTGCGCAGACAAGCCAAACAGACACCAAATTCCCATCCCTGTCTCCCTTAGAAAATTATACAGTTTTCCTAGTTAGTCATGTCAACAGTTGACCGACTACTCATCCAAGAAATTGTGTAGTTTTCACGAGAATTCCTTCCACTGCCTAGCAGTCCGCTCAACTTTGAAACTACGTAGAGATGATCAGTAAGTCAGCCTCCTAGCCTAAGTGCAGTTTCCTTTACTAATAGCACCTAGCAGTAGACTGCCAGTTCACTCCAAGAATTTCACAGTTTCTATTGCAAGTGACCCAACAGACAAATCCCATTTCCCTCTAGGAATTGTGCAGTTTTGGCTGCCAGTGATCCCAACAGCCAACTGCCAATTCTCTCTGGGAGTTGCGCAGTTTTGGCTGCCAGGCTCCCAGTAAGTTCCTCCCAAAAACTATGCAATCTCTTCCTATTGACCCTCCTTGCAACCCGTCCTGTTCCTCCAGAAAATTACGAAAATTTGGCCTTCCAGCCCCTGCTGCCCACTCATTCTGGTAACTGTGTAGATCCTGCCTACCTTCCCATCTTGCAGCTTGGACTGTCCCTCCCAAAAGTTGCGCAATTTTGCCTTCCAGCCGAGCCAGACCTCACAGTTAGTCATTGTCGACTTGGATTTCCCATCTTCATCACTCAATGACTCTTGTGCATTTTTCATCAGTAGTGCCTAGAGCCATCATCCTACTTCACAACCTAGCTACCTCTCTCAGTTTCTTGCATCCAAAATGATCATGTGTCATGGTAGACTAGGAGGTTTTGGATTTGATGTCATCTTGTCATGAGTTACTATAGGTATAGGTGCACCAACAAACATGGCATCACAATAAATGGGATGAACGAAGGGAGCACGTGCAGAAAGAAAGGCTAACCAATGGATGAAAAAATGATGCATGTGAAGAGACGTGCTCACGAATGGATGATCATGGAAAGATATGTTCGCATATAGACGGATGAGAAAACATGCCAGATGTGCTCGCGTACGGATGAACCTGTACCTTTTGAGAACATATGAGCCTTTCAAGCCTTCCAACATGCAACCAAAGACCATCGAAGACTCCTTGTACTTTGCCATGCGAAGTTGAAGCTGTGATAGACCATGAAGACATCCATCACCCAACAACATTATAGTTGAGCATGAACTCCAATAGACACACAAATGTACTAGCAGTGTCTTGAGTCATGTCGCCCACATCTCCACTATGGGCTATGTTGTCAATCAATGTAATGTAACATGGAAGTCCAAGAGACCCACTTGTTGTACAAATAGTCATGTAAAGTCGAAAATTCATGGAAGTCAAACAGTCATGAGGGTAGTCGGACAACCACAAGGGTTAGTTTTCACCCTTGGCTATAAATACCCCCTCATTTGTACATGCAAAGGACTTTCAACCTCAACTTCTCCCACAGAGCCAAGAGAATTTGTAATCTTTCCTTTCAGGAGTAAGTAGTGGCTCCAACGCCTCCCACATAGGGTTAGTGATGTATGGTGTAATGATGTGCTTTTGAACTTTCGCTTAATTCAGAAGCATGTTACTTGATGAGCCTCATAAATGGGTAATTATATGGGCTCATTTTACCTCCTAACCTAGTCAAACTAACCGTTCTCTTAGCTTATTACATGACTTTCTGATTATATTTATGCTTATAGAGTGAGTTGAGTTAGTTATTGTGCCATGTGGTCCAACATGTATTTAATGGAGTTTATTGCTGAGTTTCGAGGTCAAAGTCAAGCATCCAATGGAAAAATGGCGGAAATAACTCTAAGTGGACAAAGGAGAGGAATTATAGGAGTGAATCCCCCTCATTTATTACTCCTCACTTCGAATTCCCCTTCATCCAACCCAGAGTACAGGTAGCCAAGTCATGCACTAGAAGGCAGCCAAGCCAGTGGAGAATGACTGATGATTATCTCAATTTTTGGGAGCCAAGCCTCCTTGATTTTAAGGAAGTTGTTGGTAGCTTCATTTGTATAAGTAGAGAGGCCTAGGGCCTCACTAGGGTTAGATTTTTGTTGGATTTTTTTCTTAAGTAAACTCTGCAAAGATTTTGAGCTTATTATTTTGTGACAGTTTAATCTTGTTATTGTTTTGAAAATAAAGATAGAATATTTTTGAGCTAGCACTGAGTTACCTCAGAGGGCTGAAGCTCTTGGGTTAGGGCCTAATCCAACCAGCCAAGCTCCTCTTTACTTGTATTTGTATGCTTTGTTTTGGTTTGTAGATTAGTTTGCTGTTAGATGTATTTCTTTTATGGTTGAGAATAGGTTGCTTTTGATGATCTAGTAGTATGATTCCATTTGTGCTTTCCGTAGTAGGTTAAATAGTGATGAACAAAGATTAAAAAGGCTAGAAACAATGCCTTGGCCTCTCTTCCTCCCTTTGGGACCATGATTTGAGGCAAAGACCCTCTTGCCGCCCCAAAACACATATTTTCTTCTTCATAGGACTTCTAGTGTTTGTAGCTTTTTAGTAGGTTAATAGTCCAACTTTGCTTTGCTTTAGATATTCTTCATCATGATTACCTCCTAATTTTCAAGACTCTTCTTTCATGCTTCCTTTCCTACAACATTTCTCAGCATTTCCTTTCACAGATCATAGTTTAGACCACTTTTTATGCAAAACTCTGTTTTTCCTAAATGCATTCATTTCACTTGTTGCTTGGTTTCCTTGGTTGAATATCAGATTCTACGCAACAGATATCCTCTAGCAATAGTCTAGCTTATTAGCAATCACACCCTCCATCTAATCCATGCCCTATTGGTCTCCCAAACCTCACCTCAATTCTGCCTTAGTTTCCTGCATTTTTCCTAGGACTTCTTCCTCTCTCCTTGAGAAAATCCAATCATATTTCTATCTCCTAGTGGTTCATGGTAGACCATAGGTGGCCTAACACCTCATTCCAACCTTCATTCACCTTTTTCACCCACTGTCACACGGTCACAATAGTGAAAACTGCTCTCGGCCTCCTCCTGTAGGCTTCCTGTAGAACATTGTTTTTCCTCCTGTAGATTTCCCTATAGGCTTTCTTTTGAAGGCTGAGTATGGGAAAAGCCTCCAGAAGGCCACTTGAGACCTCCTAGGACCCATCCACACCATCCTAAATCCTCTCAAGTACCAAAATCGCCCTCCAACACCATGTATTCGCTGCTACATTCACACACAATAAATTACATGCATGTCAATTTCACATAAAAATACATAAAAATCCGAAAAGATGTTCTTTGCTTATTTACTTCCAAAAATAGCATAGTTAGATGTTGTTTACTTCTTTGAGTAGGTAATGGCATTTCTTTCATGGTTTTCATAGTTCTTTCTACAAAAGTAGAATTAGTTGGTTGATAAGGGTTTGCTGGCTTGCTTTACATTTCACTCTTTCTCCTTTCTACAGTTAGAATAGTATTTGTAGAGTAATATTTCTTTCCTTCCATCACTTATAGAGCTTCTTCTAGAATCCATAGAAGTTGGCTTGAGCTCCTAGTGATCTCATGCCAGCTGACCAAGTGCAACCTGCAGTGAGAATGTTGGGTTGTGTTATATTCTTTCCACATAGTTAACAAGGGGTTTGAAGGGCACTCGTAACCCCAAATTATGGGGTCTGGGGTAGCGCCCCAAAAATTATTGGTTTTGGACCCTATGTTAGGTTGGGCAGACCCACCTATGGTTTTGTCCATGATTTTCGCACATGTTTTTTGGACATGATGGTTTTCATTCCATGGTATTGGATGCTTTGACATGTATAAATATGTATTGTAACATTGAAAGGAACATAATGAAAAATCAAGTTGGTAGTCCCAGTTTTGGGATCCAGGGGAAATTCCTGTCTATATGTGTTTTATGTGTTATGATCTCCCATTGTTTATTTTCTGTGTTCGTATGCAGGTAATTTCTATTCGAGGTTAAAACCTACATTTGGTATTAGATTTGCTTTGGCTTCAAGGGGACGCCTTTGTTGCTAAAGGGTTTCACTTGGGCCTGTGGTAGACCCTGTTCAGTGGGAGATTTGCAAGATCGATTCTGGTGGTGAAAGAAGATGGTGAGCAGTGGAAAGATAGAGATTGAGAAATTTAATGGTCAGAGTTTTGAGTTGTGGAAACTCAAGATGGAGGATCTATTGGTGGATAAAGACTAGTGAATCGCGGTAGATCTAGGTACTAAACCAATGGGAGTGTTCGATGAAGAATGGAAGAAGTTGGATTGGAAGGAAAAGAGCACAATACGATTATGTGTCTCGGATTCAGTATTGCTAAATGTATTAGGGAAGCTACGATGAAAGCTTTGTGGGACAAGTTAGGAACTTTGTACCAATCTAAGTCTCTGGTGAATAAATTACTCCTGTGGAAAAAGTTATATAACCTAAGGATGAAAGATGGAGACTCGGTGACAAAGCATCTGAATGCATTTAATACTATGGTAAGTCAGTTAACTTCTATTTATATTAAAATTTCAAATCAAGATAAGTGCATCAGTTTGTTGTGATCTCTACCAGATTCGTGGGATACTCTAGTTATTGCAATAGGTAGTAATGCAATTGCCTTGCATTTTGATGAAATAGTCTCATCCTTACTGACGGAGGAGGTGAGACAGAAAGATATGGAGAGCCAAAATGGTGATGCCTTGTATGTACGAGGGTGGACCTAGAACAGAAACAAAAATAAGTCATCGAGCAGGAGATCTAAATCTAAAGGGAGATCTAAATCTCTAGGAAAACTTATAAAGGTGATGTGTTGGAAATGTGGAAAGGAAGGCCACTACAAAAGGGACTATAAATCTAAAAATCCTGACAAAGGAAAGGGATCTGATGAGGCTCCTTCTGCAAAGGCAAAAATCAGATGAAGGTGGGGATGTGTACTTGGCTTCTTCAAGTACACATGTAGATCATGAGGCATGGTTGATTAACTCAGGTGCATCCTTTCACTTCACTCCCCATAGAGAGTGGTTCTACGAGTATGAGAAATATGATGGTGGTGATGTCTTCTTGGGGGATGACAGGAAGGATAGAATCATTGGTCACGGAAAAAAAAAGTTAAAGTTGCAAGGTGGAAGGGTTAGAATGCTTCCAGGTGTTCTACATATTCCCGCATTAGCCAGAAATCTAATTTCTGTTAGCAAGTTGGGTGATGTAGGTGTAACAACAATGTTCGAGAAGGATACCTGAAATATGGTTCGGGGAGCACTGGTATTGATGCGTGGAGTTCAGATTGGAAATCTGTAAAGTTGAAGTTGCAAGGTGGAAGGGTTAGAATGCTTCCAGGTGTTCTACATATTCCCGCATTAGCAAAAAATCTGATTTTTGTTCGCAAGTTGGATGATGCAGGTGTAAAAACAATGTTCGAGAAGGATACCTGCAATATGGTTCGGGGAGCACTGGTATTGATGCGGGGATTTTGGATTGGAACTCTATACAAGCTGCAAGGTAGCACTATTATTGATGGGTGCAATAGTTCTGTGGTTCCTGAAAGTGGAGCAAGAAAATCTAGTGGTCTCTGGAGAGAAAGACCATGTTGTGCATCAAAGCTTGGACATATTGGAGGAAAAGGGCCTTTTAGATACTTCATGGTTAAAAGTATGGTAGAAGGTATGAGTAATAGCTCTCTGGATTTTGATTTCTATGAAAATTGTGGTATATGGGAAGTAGAATTGGGTGAGTTTCCCCTCTGGTAGTAAGAGGGTGAAACAAATATTAGAACTTGTGCACAATGATGTGTTTGGACCTGTGAAGGTTCCATCACTGGGTAAGTCTGTGTACTATGTATTATTTATAGATGAATTCTCAAGGAATACATGGCTATATTTCCTTATGAAGAAATCTAAAGTCTTTGACAGGTTTGAAGAATTTAAGGCTCTGGTGGAAAACAAGACAGAGAAGAAGATAAAGGTGCTGAGGACAAATAATGGTAGAGAGGTTTTCAGTAAGGAATTTGAAGACTTTTATAAGAAGTGTGGTATAGCATGGCAGAAGACTACTCCATATACACCTCAGCAAAATGCAGTTGCAGAAATAATGAATAAGTCGTTGATGGAAAGGGCAAGAAGCATGCTCAGTGGTGCCGGGTTAGGACAGGAATTCTGGGTAGAGGCGGTGGATATTGCATGTTACCTGGTCAACAGGTCACCTTCATTAGCATTGGAGGATAAGGCTCCACAAGAGGTATGGACTGGTAAGAAACCCTCTCTTTCACATCTGAGGGTATTTGGATGTGATGCATATGCACATGTTCCAAAGGAGAAACAAACCAAGTTGGATAGTAAATCTGCAAAGTGCATCTTTATTCGGTATAAGGATGGTTTAAAGGGTTATAAGCTTTGGAACTCAATCACATGAAAGGTTGTGTAAAACCGAGATGCAGTGTTCAGAGAGGTGAAAGATGTTATTAAACATGAAGTCCAAAGAAAGGAACCTGAGAAGATAGAGTTTGAGCTAAAGGAGGAAGAATCAAACTCTACAGTAGAGGATGAATCAGAAGATGAAGAGCCACAAACTTCGGCTGTGAGAAGATTATTTCGAGAAAGAAGGCAGCCTAAAAGGTATAGTCCATCTGCTTTCTATTCAATTTTTTCTTTATCTATTACTGACGATGATCCCAGAACTATGAAGGAAACAGTAGATTCAGAGGATGGAAAACTCTGGAAAGAGGCCATGGTTGATGAAATGGCATCTTTGCACAAAAATGAGGCTTGGGATTTGGTGGAGTTGCCAGCTAGAAGGAAACCCATTAGCAGCAAATGGGTGTTAAAAAATAAGACAAATGCAGAAGGAAAAGTGGAGAAATACAAAGCTCGATTGATAGCAAAAGGTTATTCCCAGGTGCCGGGAATTGATTTTGATGATATTTTTTCTCCTGTTGCTAAGGTAACTTCTATTAGATTACTTTTATCTGTTGTTGTTGCTTTTGATTTTGAGGTAGAATAGATGGATGTGAAGACAAAATTTCTTCACGGGGATCTAGAAGAGGAAATCTGCATGAAGCAACCTGAAGGCTTTGTAGCGAAGGGTAAGAAAGAACTAGTATGCAAGTTAAAGAAGTCGTTGTATGGGTTAACACAGTCACCTACAATGTGGTATCAGAAATTTGATACATTTATGCAGGGACTTGGCTTCACCAAAAGCAAAGTAGATCACTGTGTGTATTTTATTTTAATTGGTGACCGTGTTATTTATCTGGTCTTGTATGTGGATGATATGTTGCTGGTTGGAAATGATAGAAATTATCTAGGATTTGAAGACCCAATTGTCCTCCAAATTCGAGATGAAAGATCTTGGTGCTGCAAACTATATTTTGGGCAAGGAAATTAAAAGATATCAGGCAAAGAGGAAGCTCTGGTTAAACCATAGGAAGTATGTCGAGACAATATTACAAAGGTTTAATATGTAGGATAGTAAACCAGTGAAGGTTCCTATTCCTGTAGATGTGAGGTTATCTGTTGAACAATGTCCCAAGACATAAGAAGAGGAAGAGGACATGTCCCATGTTCCATATGCAAGTGCAGTCAGTAGCTTGATGTATGCAATGTTCTGTACTAGACTAGACATTGCACATGCAGTGGGAGTATTGAGTAGGTTTATGTCAAAACCAGGAAAGGAGCATTGGATAGCAATGAAGCGGGTGTTCAGGTATTTGCATGGCACTAGTCATTATGGTCTATGCTACCAAGGAAGACCAAGATTGGATAGAGTGTTGGATACTCGTGGCTTTGTTGATGTAGACTAGGCTGGAGATCTGGATTAGAGAAGATCTACAAGTCGGTATGTGTTTAACCTATTTGGAGGTGCAGTCAGTTGGATGAGTAAGAAACAATATGTAGTTGCACTATCAACTACAAAGGTGGAATACATCACAGGCACTCATGCAAGCAAGGAAGCAGTTTGGTTGCAGAGATTGTGTTCAAGTATGGGGTTAGTACGGGAAGCTATAAGGATAGACTGCGATAGCCAAAGTGCAATTTTCTTGGCAAAGAACCTTGCATATCATTCAAAGACAAAGCACATTGATGTTCAGTATCACTTTGTGAGGGATATGATAGAAGACAAAAAGGTGTTGCTGGTAAAGGTGGACACTTTGAAGAATACTACAGATGCATTGACAAAATCTGTGAGCTCTGAGAAGTTCTCTTGGTGTAGATAGACAATGGGCATTTTAGGGTTGGGAAAATGACTAAGCTCTCTTGTGGCCCCCTATGGAAAGAAATCAACAAGTGGGAGAATGCTAGGTTGTGTTATATTCTTTCCACATAGTTAACAGGGGGTTTGAAGGGCACCCGTAACCCCACTTTATGGGGTTCGGGGCAACGCCCCGAAAATTTTTGGTTTTGGACCCTATGTTAGGATGGGCGGAACCACTTATGGTTTTGTGCATGATTTTCGCACATGTTTTTTGGACGCGATGGTTTTCGGTCCATGGGATTGGACGCAATGTTTTTTGGTCCATGGTATTGGATGCGATGATTTTTGGTCCATGGTATTGGATGCTTCGGCATGCATAAATATGTATTGTAACATTGAAAGGAACATAATGAAAAATCAAGCTGGTAGTCCTGATTTTGGGATCCAGGGGAAAATATTTGTCTATATGTGTTTTATGTGTTATGATCTCGCATTGTTTATTTTTTGTGTTTGTATGTAGGTAATTTCTGTACGGGGTTAAAACCTACAGACAACTAGTACTTGTGCATATAACACCAACACTTCCAAGTTTGTTATGAACTACCGAGTTGATAAGAGTAAAGTAGGAAACCCAGGAGTTGCAACATTATTGCTGCAATACTGGTGCTCACCACTTTTTGGCATTGTTGCAGGGGAAGCGTCAGAGTATTCTGTGATTACTACTTTCTTCCATTTCATCTTGCAACCTTCTACTAATATTTTATTTCTGCAAAAATAGACTAGTCATTTCTTTTCTTTCAAGTTCCGCATTTCCTTTCTTTCCTTTTCAATTTGACAAATTTCATTTCAACAAGTTCATTTCAGTTAGTTGTAATTTGTTTTGTTCAATCAATTTCAGTTCCTGCAGGTACTATCAGTGTGGGGAAAATAAAAAACAACAAAAAAGATTTCCTTTCATGCCTTGTAGGAATAGAGATCACTTAGGAAAATTCTTGCCCAACACCCCCACTGCTTCACAGAGCCAACCTTCTCTCTTCTTTAGTGGCTGGGATCAAGATGAACACTTAGGTGAACAACGAGACATTTTTAAAGAACCTATAGGGGAAGAAGAAGAAGAAAACATTCGTTTGGAGCCAATGGCCAAAAGAAAAATTTGCTAGGGGGAATGGAGAGAGTATAGAGGGTACCTTTCCCATTCGGGAGACCAATGGGGACACCAAAATGAAGAATATAAGCCCTTCCTCCCTACCTCATTTCTATGGTCTAACTACAGAAGATACTGACACCTTCTTGTTCAAGTTTGCGATCATCTATCAAACTTATGACTACATAGAAGATGAGAAAAAATTGAAATTTTTCTCTTCTTCTCTCAAGGATGCAACACTACACTGGTTCATGGGATTACCTGGCAATATCATCACAACTTGGGCTCAGATGCAGCAGGCTTTTTACACAAGTATCGAGACTATTGTAGGTCAAAGGATACTAAAGAAGAAATTTTCTAAATGACCATAGGATGTGATGAGTCCCTAGAAGACTATGAAGAGAGGTTCCAACTCAGTTACAAAAGGGCCAGGTGTACACTTGACCCTGAGTCTTTGAAGTTGGTCTTGCTAAGGGGATTATGGGAAGATCTTCTAGACATCCTCCATCTATTGGCTAGGGGAGACATCTATCAACTACCCTATGAGGACATAAAGACTATTTTTGGAAACCATTATATGGCAGCTAGAAAGAAAGGTAGGGGGAGTTAACCCATAGACAATACCTCTTCCTCCAACTCATCCATTAAAGAAGAAATTGGAAACATGCTGGAACACTTCAAGAGTGAGATGTTGCAGACTCTTGCCATGCATATGGACACCTTAAATATCAAAAGAAAACAAGAGGAATCAAAGAGGGCTTTGGCCATTTTTTGCCCTAGATGTGCCAAGAGGCATCCTAAGAATGAATGCCCATTCAACTCTATAGAGGTTTGTTCAGTTTGTGAAGAAAATCACTCTACAGATAAGTGCTCTTCCTTGCCCAGACTTAATGATGTATATCAAGGGGCTGAGGGAGTCACTGAACAACTCTATCACATAAACCAAAGAAGGCCGCATGGACCTAGACCATACTAGCAGGGCATGCAAGGGACATCTCAAGCATACTACAACCCCAACCAAGTGTCCTCCATACCTTCCTGGGGTCCCCCCGCTCATCCTTCCTGGTCCACACAACCTCTTAGGTCCTTCATATCTCAATATCATGCCCAACCAACCACCCATTCATTTCAATCCTATGCTCAACCACAACCTCAATGGAATGCATCTCATCAAGGGTGGAGGCCCCAATACAACTCTATTCCCACTCTTATGCCTCCACCACCTACCCAACCACAACTGTTACCTTCTGCTCCACCAAGGAAACCCCAAATTCCTGCCCATTCAATTCCAAACCCAAACAACAGATAGGCTCAGCAAGTGTATAGTGGGGAACCATAATGCCCAACTTATGCTGTGGAGATTCAAGAAATCAACTTGTGATCTGGGAAAGTTCTCCCAAATAGCCAGCCTCCATGTAGGGAGGTTGAGGAAGATAAAGAGGAAAGAGAACCTAAAGCAAATCCACCCTTCCCTGAGAGATTATCTATGACAGTCCATCCTACCCTGGAAGAAACTCAGATCCTGGGAGAATTGAAACATTTATGTGTAGATATACCACTTCTCCAAGTCATAAAAGATGTGCCTATCTACAATAGGTTGATCAAAGGGAAGTGCTTTAGGCATCCAAGAAGGTACAAGAGAGATGCCCCAACCGTCAATGTCATAGGAAAACTATCCAACCTGATGTTGGGGCAGGTAATCTGTTCAAAATATTTGGATCCTGGAAGCCCAGTAGTTGATGTCCACATCAATGGCACAATGATCCCACATACCTTGATTAATCTGGGAGCTGCCATTAATGTGATGACAAAGGACACAATGCTCAAGCTCAACCTCCAAAGCTCCTTGAGGAAGACCACGATAGTGCTATAGCTAGCAGATCACTCGATAGTGACCCCTGAGGGGATTGTGTAAGATGTGATGGTCTCCATTGATTCTTTGGAGTACCCTGCTAATTTCTTAGTTCTCCAGCCAAAGGCAATGCTCACTAGGTATCCTCTCATTCTGGGAAGACCCTGGTTGGCTACATCTGATGCCTACATCAATTGTCGAGTTGGGAACATGACCATAAATAATGGGCACATGTCCAAGTAGTTAATCCTATATCCTCCTGCCCAACCCTTGCTAGAACATGATCTACCTCTCTGGTTGGAGGAGGAAGATGAGGATGAAGTTTATTCTATACTACTTTGTACATTAGAAACCGCCATGGGGGGAAGCCGCAAGATGAGGATGATATGATCAAAAATTTGATTCAGAATCCACCTCCCAGTGTATCACCATTAGAAGACATAGTAAGAGAAACCCAAAACAACCCCTCAACTGATCTCTGTGAGGTCAATCCTACTTCTCCTTGTGTAAAAAATATAGAGTTTGGCCCAGAAAGGACATTGAAAATCAATCCATCCCTATCTACTTCCCAGGAGAAGAAGCTATGCAGCCTGCTGAGAAAACATCTAGATGCCTTCGCCTAGGGTTATAAGGAAATGAAGGGAGTGCACCCTTTACTATGTACTCATCATATATACATCAAGGAAGATTGCAAGCCAGTTAGGCAGCCTTAAAGGAGGATGAATCCAACACTCAAAGATATTGTTAAGGAAGAACTACAGAAATTGTTTGAGGCAGGATTCATCTATCCCATCTCTGATAGTGAATGAGTCTCTCCTTTAGTGCTAGTGCCAAAGAAAAATGGTAAGTGGAGAATCTGTGTCGACTATCGAGAATTGAACAAAGCCACTAAAAAGGACCATTTTCCTTTACCTTTCATAGATCGAGTGTTAGACAGTCTGGCAGGGAATTTTTTTTCTCTTTCGTAGATGGTTTTAGCCGGTACAATCAGACTCAAATCAGCCCGAAAGACCAAGATAAGATCACTTTCACTTTTCCTTGGGTTACCTTTGCATATCGGGTCCTTCCTTTTGGTTTGTGCAACACTCCAACCACTTTCCAAAGAGTGGTATTGAGTATATTTTCCGAACTGGTTCATGATGCAATGGAAATATACATGGATGATTTTACTCCTTATGGTTCTGACTTTCAGGAAGCTTTATATAACCTAGGAAAAGTTCTAGAGAAGTGTATTGAGATGAACTTGTAGTCTAGAAAAATGTTAGTTTTTTATGACTAAAGGGACCGTGTTATGTCATGTAATATCTCAGCAAGGACTGCAAGAGGACCCCAACAAAATTGCCATAATCCAAAGGGTCCCACCTCCTCAAAAGGTGAGAGATGTCAGAAGTTTGCTAGGCTTAGCTAGATATTACAAAAGATTCATTAAAGACTTCAGCAAGCTAGCCTCTCCTTTTTTTGGCCTCTTAGGCAAATATGTTGAGTTCATATGGTCGAAAAATTGTTAAGAAGCCTTAGCAAGCTAGTGACTGCCCCAATTCTCAGAGGCCCAAACTGGGCCCTACTATTTCACATTCATACAGATGCCTTGAAAAAGTGATAGGATCAGCCTTAGGACAAATTAATGAAAAGTTTCCTTATGCCATATACTTTATAAGCAAGAACTTGTCAAAGGAAGAGTTAAACCATATAGTGACCGAGAAGGAACTCCTAGTTGTCATGCATTCCTTAAACAAATTCAGACATTATATCATAGGCTATCAAACCTTTGTGCACACTAATCATGATGCGATTAGATATTTAATTAACAAACTAGATGTAAATGCTCGCATTATTAGATGGTTTCATTTATTGTAGCAGTTTGATTTGACCATTATTGATGATCTTGGTAAAGAAAATGTTGTTGCTAACTTTTTGTCTAGAGTAAATTTGCTTGCAGGTGAAGAAGGAATGGTGGGTGACCAAATGCTAGATGAACATCTATTTGCTATCTTAGTACTCTCTGCATGCTTTTCTAATATAGCAAACTACTTGGTTTCAACACAGTTCCCACCACACCTATCCTCAAAAGAGAAGAGCAAGATAGTAAGGAAAAGCACCCCTTTCACTTGGATTTGGGGCAATCTCTTCAAGCTTGGCCCAAATCAGATCTTGAGAAGATGTGTTAGGGAGGAGGAAATATTTGACATCCTCCTGACCTATCATGACGGACCTTGTCGAGGTCATTTTGCAGCAAAAAGAATTGCCTTCAAGATACTGCAAGTAGGCTACTATTGGCCCACTCTTCATCAGGATGTGAGGCGATATACAAGCCAGTGTGATTGGTGTCAGAGGATGGGGAAACCTATTCCAAAGGATGAGATTCCCATGTAACCTCAAGTGACCTTTGAGCCATTTGAGAAGTGGGGCATGGACTTTGTGGGGCCTATCAACCCTCCTTCAAAGCAGAAACAATACATCATTGTGTGCACCGACTACCTGAAAAAGTGGGCAGAGACAAAAGTAATCAAAGTAGTGACAAAGGAAAAATTAGCTGAGTTTTTGAGAGAAAACATATTCTACAAGATTAGGTATCTGAGAGAGTTGGTCATAGATCAAGGCAGTCAGTTTACTTCCAACTTGATTGAAGACCTGATCACACATCATAAGATCAAGCACAGGACTTCCACCCCTTACCATCCACAAGCCAATGGGGAAGTGGAGGTCACTAACAGAGCATTGGAAGGATCCTGACCAAACTATTGAGCAACAATAGAAAAGACTTTGCAGATAGATTAGTTGAGGCCACTTGGGCCTATAACACAACATGGAAGACCACCACAAGGTTCACACCCTATGAACTTGTCTATGGGAAGAAGGCTTTGCTGTCAATAGAATTTGAGTTCAATACACTAACGATGGCAGCTCGGCTGGACCTAGACCTCAGCCATGCACAGAAGGAGAAATTACTTCAACTCAATGGAGTGGATTAATATAGATTGCAGGCCCTTCTCCACACAAAGTTAGTTCAGCTTCAGAGAAAAATATCTCATGACAAAAATATGAAGGAGAAGCAATTCCAAGAGGGAGATTGGGCACTACTCTATGATTCAAGATAAAAAGACTTCAAAGAAATGCTAAGGACAAGATGGATGGGACCCTACACTATGGAGAAATGTAATGACAATGGTTCAATTCTGATCAGAACCATTGGTGATGAAGCCATCTCCATGCTTGTAAATGGACATCAGTTGAAATTCTACAGGAAACCCCTCTCCAAGCAAGAGTTTATTGAAGTTCTGAATAAAACAATAATGGTAGTGGAGTATGTCTTAGCTTCCACTTCACCCATTCACTGAATGAAAGAAAAAATAAAAAATAATAAGGGCTCAAGTGAAAACCTCCATGAGGCACTTGAGTCCCATCATTGGGTTGAAAACCTCTTCTGAGGCGACCCAATAATGCCAAAGAAAAAAGAGAAAAGGAATAAGATATCTGGGTGAAAACCTTTCTTAGAAGCACTCAGGGCAGGCAATTACGGTGAAAACCTCTCTGAGGTGCCCTAGTTGTTTTCAAAAAAAAAAAAGAAAAAAAGAGAAAAAGGAGAAAGAAAATGATTTTTTGTTGCATTGCAGGTTTGCAGGAGGACTATAGGGAGCCAAAGAAGGTGCCAAGGGGACCCTGACATTCATACCAGCACCCATATCATCCTCTCCACACTTTTCTCCATCATTTTTAGCATTTCTTTCACCCTACTATGCTTCTTTTTCAAAAACTGTGTTTTCTACAAGAGGCTCTATGTTTTCTATGGGAGGCTCCTGTAGGAATTACAGAGAGCTAGAAATGGATACAAAAGGTAGTTTGAGGGACAGGGAATATTCATGAAGAACCTATAAACCCTCCTACAGTCTTTAAACCTCCTTGCCATCATTTCCAAGCCTGGATCACACCCCAAGCATCATTTTTCTTCCTGTCCAAAAAAACCATAGAAAAAGTAGTTTTTTCAGAAAAAGAAAAAAACAAAAAATAAGAGAGGAAGCAACACCATCCACCTCACCTGAAGCCTACCTACTACCTCTCCATATTTATCTACACCTATGGCACCATCCTCAAGCTCCAGCATAGGAAGAAGCTGAAGTTTCTAGGGGAGAAGCAACTAAAATAGCTCCTGTAGGAATTCCTGTAGTAGCTAATCCCATCAAAACCTAGCACTAGCAGTAGGAGAATGCACACATAAAGGTTGAGAAATCACTTGAAGCTCAGACCCAACTAGAGAAGAACTTGCACAAGACACTGCCACACATTAGTAAGTAGATAGCATGCATCAAAAGAAATAAAGGCATGCAGCAGAGAGAGAGCCACAACACCTCACAACAAATACATTCGGATCACAAGTAAGTAACTAAATCGCTCCTATGTTTGCATTTGTGTAATTAGAAGTCATGCAAAGGCAACAAGATGGTTGAGGTTGAATGAGGGAAAGATGGCCAGTTAACTTGGCCACCTTTATCTAGTTGACTCCACTCATCCAAGATGTCACCCACATGTGCACACAGTCAACTCCAGCACAAGATGCCAAGGGCAGGTAGTGGAGGAAGTGTGAACTCCGATGCAATGATGGGAGATGATTACGAGGAGAAGTTATGATGACCAAGCAGGTGGGGAAAAACGGTCCAAATATGGCCAATGTATACCTTGTCAGCTCACTCCTCATAACCAGAAATATGCATAAAGGGTAATAAGTACTCCTCCCCAAGAATTATCACCACCTTTTCCTTCATTCTCTCCTCGTAACTCAGCTACAACAATCTCCTTGTGCCCCCACAGCCTCATAACCATCACCCTCCATCGATCTCTCCCATATTCCTGGTCTCAACATTTTCTATAGGAGTACCTATAGGTTTTATAGGAGCACCTACAGGAATTCTACAAGAAGGACAACATACTTCTTCAAGAGGTGCAGTGGGGTGTTTTGAAGTGAGAAAACATGAGTTTTCGCATGATTTTCGAGCTGAAGAGGTAGGGTTCATGCATGCCCCCCATTAAATATAAATATATGAAAATAATGGTCTCAATTTTAGGCGGAAATAAGTCTTTGGGAGAGGAGAAAATACATAAAAGCAATTCTGCTTATTTTAAAAAATCATAGTCTCCTCTATTTCTCTGTTTTTCTCAAAATTTGTTGTCTCCATCTTCACACTTGGTTTCCCAAAAGAGTATAAACTAAATGAAAAGAGGGTTTATGAGAAAGGAGCCCACTAACTCCACTAGACTCCATGCACATCGACAAGTGGTGGACATAATCACAAGGGCAAATTGGATGAATTTATTTAAGAAATTCCAAGGGTTTAATGAGGAAATTTCCCAAGAGTTTTCTCTCTCCTGTACCCCACACAAGAATTCATGCCATTGTCACCTTTAGAGGTCCTTCCATGGAGATAACCCTTGAATTTGTCAGTAGGGTCACTACCCTTCCTCTTGGGCTGCCTTGGAGTAAGGATGAGAAACCAATTGGCTAGACTGCCAAGAATGTTTTTTCCAAAATAATGAAACCCCTGTAGAAGATAAAAATGGCATTAGAAGGGATAGCATACCATATCCCTAGGATGAGGATAGCTATCAAATATTCAAATATATTTCATATGAGGGGAGGTACAACATTTTCTATGGTCATCACTTTAGAATCCTCCATGAATTAAGGTATGGCATGGATACTCCAGCACCTCAGAAGCTCAGTATCCCCTACTTCCTCCTGTAGTCCCTCATTGATTCCAGCACTAAGGTTCAAGTAGGATATTCAGAGCAGCTAGCTCACCATGGGTTAATCAAAATCCCAGTGGACGAATCCCTCCATACAATTACACTCCCTATAGCATGGGAATTTTTCTGAAACATGATAGCTGAGGATGACATAAAGGCCTTAACCTATGATGTCAGTCTTACTAGTAGTGAGGAGGAAGATCAGCAAGGAGGAGAAGGTGAAGCCAATGGTGACTTAGGAGAACAAGAAAGGAAGGAGGAAGAAACTAGAATAGAGGAGGAGAGATCTGAAGAAATAGAGCAGGAAGAGACAAGAAAAGAGAGAAAAAGAGACATAAGGAGGAGAAAAAGAGGCAGAAAAGGCAGAACAAGGAGAAGAGTCCCCTAAGACTTTGGAAAGGGAGGCAACTGCTACCCTCATTACCCATAGTACGCTAGTAAAGCCAAAGAAAAAATTGAAAAGACAAGTTTCCATGTATTTCGGGGCTAGGAAGAGCATAAGAATCAAAACAGGAAAACTGCAGCCCTCTTCAAAAGTGCCAATTACCATTGAAGGTCCACCCTCTACCAAGGGGAAAGAATCCCCTTCTAAGACACCTATAACATTTGAAAGGGGGACTCCCAGATCTTCCACATGGAAGGAAAAGGTGGTACTATAGGACCCAAAAACAGTCCTACGGGAGGCTCAGATAGTTCTACAGGAGACACTGTCAAAACTACAGGAGACCCAAAAGCTTGAGAAAAGGATAGAAGAGTAGCCACAGGTAAAGGAGGAAGTGACAAAGCTACAAGAACTTGATCCTCAACCTAATCTTGCCTCCTATTACAATCTACTTGGAGGAGGAAGGATAATCCCAGAAAAATTTGCAATACAACTGTTCTTTGAATCGGAGAAAGAAAGAGTAAGAACAAATAGGTGGATGCAAATAGCCAAATCGAAAGGAGTTGAGGATGTTGGCCATATGGAAAAGAAAATTAGAGAAATGGGCAAAGAGTTCAGTGTTATCAAAGATAGGGAAGCAATTACAAGAAGCCACCTTGAACATAAAAATGAATTGCCAAGGAGGTAGCTGCAAGAGAAAGAGACTCAGTTGGCATGCATGGCCAACTTATCCATGGAGGCATTGCAATGTAGAACACCAGTAAAATCCTATGGCCTCTATCTCAAGGACCAATGGTTATAATTCTAGATAAAGACTTTGACACAAAGAGGCATAAAGTCTTTCGAAGATTACAGGTAGATTATGGATTTGTGTCACCAAAGCACATCAGAGGATAAGGCAAATATGGTAGAATTCTACCTGCATAACATGGCCCTCATAGACATGAATGTGTGGGACCCCAATGCCAAGCTAGGGGACCTGCAATTAATGACCATGGCCTCATGGATGCACCATGAATAATTGAGGGCAACAGAAATAAAAATAATTATGATAAAGGAGCATAATGAGCCATTAATGATAAGAGTTGAGCCATCAGATCCTATGGCACTCATCAGCACACACAACCTGCTTGCCAATGGCCCTTAGATTACCCCCAGATATCTCACCAATCAGGCACAAGCCATTGCACAAATTGAGGATATGCAAAGGCTACTTGGGGATGACTGTGTGCATGCATGCATGAGGAGATGGAACACCTTACCACATAGTTTGTAGATCATGGAATATCATTCCCCCACGAGGCTGAAGGAGGCATTAAAAAGAGTGCCAATGTACATGCACTCCATCCAGAGGTTGAAGGTCAACTGGATTGGCCTCAAATTTAGTCCCCCACTGTTTTTAGGCATGCTAGAAGGTAGAAGGCAAGAAGAGGAAGAGTAGTGGAAGGAGATAAATAGGAAGGCATGATTCTATGGCAAATAAGAGTAGATGACATTAGAAGCCTGGGATGCTAGGGAGGCCACCAGGGCCATAAAATATGAGATTGACTAAGTTTCTTAGAGTATGAGCAACACTTTTAGTAGGGGGTTGATGATGAGCCTCGTAAATGGGTAATTATATGGGCTCATTTTACCTCTTAACCTAGTCAAAACAACCATTCTCTTAGATTATTACATGAATTTTTGATTATATTTATGCTTTTACAGTGAGTTGAGTTAGTTATTGTGCCATGTGGTCTAACATGTATTTACGCAGATTGTTGATGAGTTTCGAGGTCAAAGTAAAAGATCCAATGGAAAAATGGCAGCAATAACTCTAAGTGGACAAAGGAGAGGAATTATAGGAGGGAATATCCTTCATTTATTACTCCTCACTTCGAATTCCCCTTCATTCAGCTCAAAGTACAAGCAGCCAAATCATGCACTAGAAGGCAGCCGAGCAAGTGGAGGATGACTGATGATTATCTTGAGTTTTGGGAGCCAAGCCTCCCTGATTTTAAGGAAGCTATTGGTAGCTTAATTTTTATAAGTAGAGAGGCCTAGGGACTCATTGGGGTAAGATTTTTGTTGGAATTTTACTTATGTAAACTCTACTCAGATTTCGAGCATATTATTTTGTGACAGTTTCATGTAATCTTGTTATTGTTTTGAAAATAAAGATGGAATCCTTTTTGAGCTAGCACTAAGTTACCTCAAAGGGCTAAAGCTCTTGGGTTAGGGCCCAATCCAAGCAGCCAAGCTCCTCATTACTTGTATTTGTATGCTTTGTTTCAGTTTGTAGATTAGTTTGTTGTTAGATGTATTTCTTTTATGGATGAGAATAGTTTGCTTTTGATGATATAATAGTTTTCTTCCATTTGCGCTTTCTATAGCAGGTTAAACAATGATAAAAAGAGATTCAAAAGGCTAGCAACAATGCCTTGGCCTCTCTTCCTCCCTTTGAGACCATGATTTGATGCAAATACCCTCTTGCTACTCCAAAACACAAATTTTCCTCCATAGGACTTCTAGTGTTTGCAGCATTTTAGTAGGTTAATAGTCCAACTTTGCTTTGCTTTAGATATTCGTCAACATGCTTACTTCCCTATTTTCAGTACTCTTCTTTCATTCTTTCCTTTCCTAGAACATTTCTCAACATTTCCTTTCACAAATCATAGTTTAGAACACTTTTTATGCAAAACTCTGTTTTTCCTAAATGCATTCATTTCACTTGTTGATTGATTTCCTTGGTTGAATGTTAGATTCTATGTAGCAGATATCTTACAGTAGTAGTCCAGCTTATCAGAAACCACACCTTCCATCTAATCTATGCCCTATTGGTCTCCCAAACCTCACCTCAATTTTGCCTTAGTTTCTTGCATTTTTCCTAGGAATTCTTCCTCTCTCCTTGAGCGAATCCAATCATATTTCTCTCTCTTGGTGGTTCATGGTAGACCATAGGCACCCTAATGCCTCATTCTAGCCTTAATCCATATTTTTCACCCACTCTCACACCCTCAAAATAGTGAAAAATGCTCTCGGCCTCGTCCTGTAGGCCTCCTGTAGGACGTTGTTTTTCCTGCTGTAGATTTCTTGTGTCCTCCTATAGATTTTTCTGTAGGCTTTATTTTGAAGGCTGATTATGGGAAAAGCCTCCAGAAGGCCACCTGAGACCTCTTAGGACCCATCCACACAATCCTACATCCTCTCAAGTACCAAAATCACCCTCCAATTCCACCTATTCGCTGCCACATTCACACACAATAAATTACATGCATGTCAATTTCACATAAAAATACATAAAAATCCAAAACGATGTTCTTTTCTTATTTACTTCTAGAAATAGCATAGTTAGATGTTTTTTACTTCCTTGATTAGGTAATGGCATTCCTTTCATGGTTTTCATAGTGCTTTCTGCAAAATTAGAATTGGTTGGTTGATTAGGGTTTACTAGGCTTGCTTTACATTTCAGTCTTTCTCCTTTCTGTAGTTAGAATAACATATGTAGAGTAATATTTCTTTCCTTCCATCATATATAGATCTTCTTCTAGAATCCATAGAAGTTGGCTTGAGCTCCTATTGATCTCGTGTCAGCTGACCAAATGACAACTTGTAGTGAGAACTAGTACTTGTGCATACAACACTGACGCTTCGAAGTTTGTTACGAAATACCGGGTTGATAAGAGTAAAGTAGGCAGCCAAGGAGTTGCAGCATTATTGCTACAATATTGGTGCTCACCACTACCAAACCAGCACATTTTCACACATGTATTATAAATGTTGTAAGACTAATATTTAGCACTTGTGATGCATGTTTCTTTAACCTGTGTTCTACATTTGAACTATTTCACTTGTTGTAATGCATAATCTGTTAATGGGAATGTGTTGTATATGTTGCTAGCAGTGTCTCACCGTGTGGACTACTCTCCCAGACATCAAATAGGCCTTTCAAGTGGAACTTGCTATAAACTACCATTGCACTCATGTGGACTAATCCATTTAGTGTTATATGTGTTATCTTCCCTTGTGTGTTGTGATTGCTGCATCTATGTGGACTACTCTGTTGGAATATGTGTATGTCCTATTGTGTTGTGTGTTCCTAACAATGTTAGGACTTCTTAAAATTAGCTTGGAACTCACTCTTACCCTCTCCCTTGACAATAAAAGAACCATTGACACAAGTAACACTTACACTCACTAGGTACGCGAACCTCACTTCTCGAAGACAAAGAAAAAAACTCTCCTGTGCTGACAAACAATAGTTGAGGCAAATCCTTAAGATAATGGAAACCAAGGCATCGCCCTTGATGGGAATCCCACACAAAATGGTGTGAGGTCTAGTTGGGACTTCATACTGGGATGATCCCCTAATGTTGGGATGATCCCTTGATGTTGGTGATGGGCCTCTAAATTAGATGTAAACTAAGGCCCATGCCTCTAAATTAAAACATAAATTAAGGCCTATGACCATCCGTCAGCACATTAAATCTCTCTTTTTGCATTATATAATTTATTTTTAACTTTAATATATTCATTAGGAAGGTTTATGAATAATTGGATATTTGTGCCTAATATTATTTATTTTTGTGGAATATTACGAGAATATTGGGCAAATTATGAAGATTTGGAGGAGGAGAAAATTTAAGGACTTGTTCCCTACTACAAGAGAATCAATAATAAATAATAAATCAACAAGATATTATGGAATTATGGCACAAATTGTGGAACTCCAATGATTGAGAAAATCTAGGAATGTGTTCCCTGCCATTTAATACATATTCCTAGTATTGGGGACGAGATCCACTAATCAAGGGATTTTGGTGGGGAAAGCTTCCTCCATTCATAGGGAATGATTCCTAATCATTTTGTATAAGTACCAAGTCGAATTTGGATGCCACAGATTATGGAACTCCAATGATTGAGAAAATCTAGGAATGTGTTCCCTGCCATTTAATGCAGATTCCTAGTATTGGGGACCAAATCCATTAATCAAGGAATTTTGGTGGGGAAAGCTTCCTCCATTCATGGGAAACAATTCCTAATTATTTTTTTAAATTACCAAGTCGAATTTTTCTCTAAGGGTAGATTTTTCATTAGTGTTCTTGTGGAGAGAACTCGTATTTATGCAGCTCCATTGTATTTTCTTGTAGGGATGTAATTATATTGATGGAATAATGAAGATTGGTGCCATGTTCAGCTTCTAAATCATGTTCTCCTCCATAGGTATCTGATTTTCCTTGTGCTTGGCCATCCTAGGAACCTCAAAACCCTTTTGTATCATTTTCTTTACTTCCTTTCACTGCTTATTCACATGCATCTCTAGTTTTTATTTCTTTCTACTTTTGCATTTAGTATTAATGATTTCTTGTTGTAGGATTGAGTTAAATGGTTAATGAAAGTTATTTTTTAGGATCACAATCATTATTTCATCCTTAGAAAATCTTTCTAAGTTCATAGTAATCATTGAGTTGGTTGGATTAGTCTTCTTAGTTCCAAATCTAGATTTCTGAAACTCCTTTGTGGCAAAGCAGAGTAAATTTATGCTACTTTTTAGAGAATGCTAGTGAGATTCAATCGAGTTGGTTCCACTTGCATTAGATAAAAAAAAAATCTAGTTCTTAGAAAAAATTATCCCATTGCATTGCACTTGATTAGGTTAGGAATTTTTTAGATTTACTATCTCACTAGTTCTTGAATTTCTAGATTTTCAACTAGTAATGTTTTTCTATTTTTTAGCATGGGTTAACAGAGGTCTTTTTGAATGATTCCACTTGGAATGGGGACCTAGTACATCCTATTTAATAAAAAAAATTGTCCCATCCAATTTGGATTTGATTTGCTTGGCCATTCGATGAATTATAGTAAAATTGTACATACTGTAGGAAATCACTGTAGCATCCTGCAAGTTTGTTTTGAGCCCGAATTGAGACAAATCATCATTGAAGCTGGGATTAGGCCTCTACTTGACCTCCATGGCATCAAGACAATTTTAACCCTCTTTCTCCACACTTAGGTCAGCATTTTTCTAGTTTCCAAGGGTAGGATTTGATTTCTATTTCTTTTATCTTTAATCTTACATTAGATCTCATCAATGTTTTATATCATTCTAAAAAATTTTCCTCATGCATGAAGTAGAAAGATAGCTCATGAAATTCTGTTTCCTTTAGATAATTGAAATTCTTCTTGTTTGCATGATTTTTGGGTAAATATCAATGTTTGATGCAGTGCAGGTGTTTTAGGAGTATAGAGAGATTTCATAGTTAGAAACCTCACTCCAACTTCATACACCCATGGTCCTCACTTTATTTCGGTAAACCCTCACCAATTTCATACAAGGAAACTTCTCCAAGCTTTTTGAGCAAATCCATCATCTCCCAACTTTGGTTCTAAGTTCTAAAGTGGTCCTAGGCACTCCCTTGTCTCATTCCATCCACCAACCACCTTCCCTAAGATTTCCATCACCTTCAACATCTATACTTTTCTCTCAGTTGTATCTTGTAGGTTTTTAGGGAATCCTGTAGGTTTTCAAGACATCCTGCAGGAAATCCTATAGCATCTTATAGGAAAACCTATTTTGAGGCTGAATTGAGGAAAAAGCCTCTAGGAAACTAGAAAAGTGTTTGTACTTGTCTCCCAAGCCTTCTGACCATTCACCATCATCTCCAAGCCACTTTCCACATCACAAAACAAGATTAGCTTTCACACTCTAACATGAAAAAATACAAAAAGAAAAATAGATTTATTTTACTCATTACAGTAGTAGAAGGTTTGATGGTTTGAATCTGCATGCCTAGGATAGTAGGATTGCAGACATGTTAACTTAGCATTCTTTTGAAGCAAAACCCCTTAGTAGTTAGTTAGAAAATGGCGTGTTTTATCATTTGATTTCAGTCTCTTTCCTTGTACTTTTTTTCTGCAATAGGTTAAGGTTCCATTTCGAATGTTTCATTTTCTACAATTAGTTTAGGATTTGACTTCAGTACATGCACTCTATTACATCATGATAGAAAATGAAGGACACATTGTATGCTTCACATATAGTGCTGATACCTCTTAAGTTTGTATGAATCCTGGGTTGATAATTAATGTCAGTAGCCATGGGAGTTGCAACATTCTTGTTGTAATACCAAGGCTCATCAATTGGCAGACCCAACACCATCAACAAAAGCTTTGGAGATTGAGGAAAATAGGTGGGAACGTGACAAAAGGATTGCATAAAGATAGAGGGAGAAGAAGAAGCTAGAGGAGGCATAAAAGGAGTTGCAGGAGTTGAAGCAACAATTAAGAGTTGCACAGAAGAGAGAAGGAAGCACAATAGGAACAGGAAAAGAAGGAGGTGCAACATGCACACAATTATGAAACTACGCCACTACAATTTATTGATTCATCCAAACAACTGGAAGATAGCAAACAAGGTGAGAAGCTGTAGGAGAAATAATTTTCTCAAGAGATTGAATAGATGTTTGAATAGATGGACACGAATGTGGTTCAGCCTGAGCTATATTAGGACATTGGCCTCATGCCTAAGAAATAAGAGTTCACTCCACCAACTTCACCAGATCCGAGAGAAAAGCAAGTCCCAAGAGATTGAGGAGACACTAAAATCCCGAGGACAATCCAGAAGTAGATGTGCACAACATATCCTTCAACGAGTCACAACACAAAGCTTTGTAGTCGTGCAGAGTGCCCACTCCTGATTTCCACATATCTCCTGCATAGATTGAAGAATTATTGATTGTGTCTGATGTGCGAAAAAATCCAACTACATTGGTCAATGCTACCAAGGCATATGCCGAAGCCACCAGCTCAAGTGTTAGATTCTTGATAACTGAGAAGGAGTACATGGCTAAGGAGCTACAAGCAGCCAAGTAGGAAGAAGAGCTAGCAATAGCATCCTCCAGAGTAGAGTTGAAGAAAGCAATACTTGATGAAGTATCATCTTTCATGATAGTTATGTAGAGGCTTTACTCCAGGTTCGTCTCCGTGCATAATTTAGTTGTCCATCTTAATGGTTGGCAGTAGCATTGTGCTAGGAGAGAATGCATCTTGTTAGACATACACACTGTTGTCAATCACATGCTGATATAGACAATGAGGTACAAGGGAGACCTGTTGCACTTGACAAAGATGATGAGGCCAAAGGTAATGGAGTTGAAGGCACACATCCATATTTATATCCCGAACTATGAGGAACTCCCACATCTCATCACTAGCTTACAAGATTCACATGCATGAGTTTTTAGGAGCATGGATGTCATTGTGCACATGCATGCGATCCCATACATTAGCACACGCATTGAGTCGAAGTCAAAGAACCAAGTCTGACTGAAGCTGGACATGTACTTTGAGAAGTTGATGCACATAGCCACCAACACAGACTTATAGATGGCGCAGACACTATGCACTATTATGTCGTTGGTTTGGTTGCACTCAAGACCATGATGCACATGCTATCTGACGAGTTGGATAGAGGTGCCAAATCAGTGTACCGAGATTCAATGAATGCAAGAGTTCACTTTTAGAAGGATTTTACCACAGAGTATGTGGACACCATAACATACTACCAAGCTTGGCATCAGTTTTCCAACATCGATCATCAAGAGGATGTCGATGAGTTAGCCTTCCCATAGATGTTTGAGTCTTAGTGATGTCTTGCGTGGCTTTCTCAAGCCCATTTTTGTCTCACATAGGTACATGTGCGGAATCTATTGTAAACATGTTGTAAACTGAAAGACCAAGTGTCAATAGTAGAATGTAAATAGTCATGTCTAAGTTGAAGAGTCATGAGGGTAGTTGAATATTCACAAAGGGGAATGCAAAGGGTCACCCCACCCTTTGATATATATATATAACCTCATAACTCATTTTATAGGCTTTTGGGAGCCAAGCTTCTAATAGGTATAACTTAGAGAAAGATTGGAGTGTATTATAACGAGCCTTGTCTTCTCCATAGTGCATAGCTAGTACATCTCTTTGGAGTAGCTGGTGGGAGTGACTGTAACATTCCGTTATGAGGGCTAGTGGTTGTCATGGTTGTATGTATGATTGGATCTTTCACTTTTTTAATATAGCAAAGCCAGCAAGTTTCATGAATATATTGTTATTGAGGTTCAACTATCCCGGTTACTCTAATGATGTATGTGGATGTAATTTACACATGTATGCATGGAATATTCTATATGTGTTTGTATGAATATTATCAAAGCATGTTGTTGATATAACTCGTCACTTTGGATCATTGGCTATCCTTCTTTCCATCTCATGAGGTCCCTTTCAAGTTGCGTGCTATCACAGGCTTCTAAGGGGTGCACTCTTCTCCCCTTTTGTGTGTTAGAGCCTGTCATGCACCTTCCTTGACTTGCTACAAGGTCACATCCTTGCTTCCAATAAGGACATCTTAGTAACCTCTGCATGCAACCACAGTCAAGGCGATACCGCACTACCCACTACTAGGACTCCTACTCCAAATGGTATAAGATCTAGTTGGGACTTCTTACAGAGGAGATCCTCTGAGATGTTGGCGGGTCCAGCACCATCAATAAGGAACCATGCATGAATTAGTTGCAATTGATTCCAAAAGGTATATCGACTACAACAAGGAACTTTATATAATTGATAGACATTGGAGTTCTGTTTCTCTAGCTTGCCATTTAGGAGGGGTATGTGGTTTAGTACATCATACCAACAATGAGGTTTAACCATTGAATGTAAGTATACAATTAGCTCTCAAATTGTGTTTCAAATCAAAGGACTCAATTTGGATGGTGAAAATCAGGGCTTGAGATAAAATGTTACAAGTTGGTCACACTGAAGAGCATGAAATTTTGAAAGGTATTGAGACACAAGAATATGAAGGTTGGTTTTTAAAGACTTCAAGATGGCCCTTAAATATTGAATCCTCGATCAATGATATGGATCCTAGCAAGGAATGTAACATTTTAGTGAAGGAGGAATTAAATGCTTCATATAACATTTCGAATACATCTAGAGGGAGATCAAGGGAATCCTCCTTAATGAAATTTATTAATTTATCCAACTAAACTTTAGATGTATGTGAGAAACTAATAAATGTGTATGTTTAATTTGTCTCCATTAAGCCAATTTAGGAACAAAATATCTTTGGAGTTGAGTTTGTAGGGTTTAGATGTTTAGTTTAGACTTTTCTACTTTACTTCCTGCTTCTTGCTTTGATATAGGAGCTACTTTAGCACTACCGCTTTGTAGAGAAATCATAGTACCTAACATAACCGTTGACCTAGTTTAGTGGTTATTTGTTGGACACTAATAAAATTATCTTATCTTATTTTTCTAAATGGTCGAGATTAGTGTGACCATCTAGATTGTTTAAGGTAAATGATGATGAACATGGAACAACGATTCGATAAAAAATGAGGACCAAAGTCTTTCAACACCATCCTTAATACCAAGAAATGATCCTTAAAAAATAGTCCAATCTTATGTACAATGCCAACAGGGGGGAGGATGAAGATACTGAAGATATTAAAAGTGAATTTGACTCTACCTTCTAATAAGAGAGAACATACATGGAAAAAAAACTGAGAACATAACAATAGGGAGAATAGTGCATAGAACAAAATAATAATACATGATACTATGCCAGCTTGGTGTAGTTCCAGAATGGTCAAGGGAAAGGATGACAACCTTGGGACAAAATGCAATCTACAATACTAGCTAAGGATACAAAAAATTCAATACCTATATCATACATATGCCCACATAGTAAGGTGTCAAACTTACAACAATTACTTGATGAAATATACAAAATAAAATGTTAGTGTTGGACCTCACAGAAGATGTTTATCACATCAACCCAACCAAACCTAGGGACTTGCATATCGAAGTCAATTTCCAGATTAACAAAGCTTGGGTAATCACTCATAATGTATTACAAATAAAAACATATTTTGATTCAAAATGCAAACGTTAGATCTTGAAATATTGAAATAGATTCATTCTCTAATTTCATGCACATTAATAAGAATGGTTGTATACGTGAAAGAATATTGTGCTCTCTTCTATGCATCGAGGACAACATCTTCACCTTGATGAGAATTTCTATGATGCATGCTTGCCCTAATAATGCACCGAATTTCATTTATGGGTAACAATTGCAGCCACTGTCATATCAATTATGTAACATGTTTAAAGTGCTAAAACATGGATGGAAAAAAGGAATGTAATTGAACATTTGGATGACCATTGTTATATCCAAAACTCTTGAAATATTTTACATATATAAATTCTTTCATAATAATTCTTAGTACTGATTACCACTAATGTGTGTACATGTAAGTGAACTGCATGGAATCACTCCAGAGCACTCCAAAATATTTCAATGCAAATTTCTCCCCCCTTAATTTGTGCTTGTCATCATTAAATCACAATGTTGAATGTGCCCTATCCACTAAAGAATTAATACCCACTGTGGTTATGGGATACCCACATCATTTGTTATGAACCAGCTCACAAAAACATAGAAAATATAGATCGACGACTTCAAAATCAGCCTCTTCGAGGGGGAAACCTCCTTTACATTACACAAATGAACAATTCTTAGATGATATAAATGAATAAACCACCCTTCTATATATAAGAGTCTAAGGGGTCACAATTTAATCAAATTCGACATAACAATAATAATATAAGGGCATAATAATAACAATAGTGGGATTCTATGGGGCACACTAATAAAAATATGGGGACAATAGGGGCAGAACAATAATAATAAGGGCTACCATGACAATAGTAATGCGGGAATCAGTAGTATTATAAGGACCTAAAATTAACCTCTCCTTCAAAAACGTGTTGACCACAATGCTTGAGTAGTCATGGAGCTTTTGTATAAAATTCTCATCCTCCCATGTGGAATCTTCAACGGGTAAATTCTTCCACTTAACGAGATACTTCAAAATTGATCAATTTCATAGCTTTCAAGTTCTTGTTTCTATGACTGCTTCAGATTTCAATATGATTTTTCCTTCCTTGTCAAGTTTTGGAAATATTGTTTGAACTTGGAGCTTGTCACCTATAACCTTCTTTAAACATGAAACATGGAAAAATGGGTGCATTCGGGAAGCTGCACGAAGCTCCAATTTGTATGCCATAGTAACAATCTTTTACAACACCTTGTATGAACCATAATACTTTGGTGATAATTTATTATCCTTCTTAGCTTGCTTGAGGGACATTTTTTTGTATGGTTGTAGTCGTAGGAATACCCAATCACCTACATCAAAACTTCTTTCACTGCGATGTTGATCTACTTGATGTTTCACTCTATTCTGTGCCAAAGTGAGGTTATCCTTTAAGAGTTGGAGAACTTGTTATTGATGCTCGATGTGGTATTCAACTGCTTGAACCTTAGAATTTTCTCTTAAATATGATGTGATGGATGGTGGATGATATCCATAAATCTCCATAAATGGGGTCATTTTTCCTGCAGTATGGAAGGAAGTGTTATACCACCATTCAGCTAGAGGCAACCATTTGACCCATTGTGTCTGTTTATCAAAGAAAAAGCAAAAAAGATATCCTTCCAAACATTTACTTAATATATCATTTTTCGCATGAGATTAAGGATGATAAGATGAGCTATGAGCTAACTAAGTACCGAGACAAGAAAATAATTATGTCCAAAAATTTCTGGTGGAAATTGGATCTCTGTCACTTACAATAATCTTTGGGTTTCCAAAGCTTTTGAATTGTTTCCATAAATGCAGTAGAAAATGTACTCACTTTAAATGGATGAGATAATTCACAAAAGTGTGCATACTTGGTAAGTGTATCAAATACCACCATGATATCACTCTTTTCTTCAAACTTGGGTAAACCTATGATAAAATCCATTGAAACCTCCTCCCAACATTGGCTTGTAATGGATAAAGGTTGTAATAGACCTGTGGTCTTAAATGTTTCAACTTTATTTTGTTGGAAAACCAAATATTTGCCACAAACGTTTGAATATCTGATTTAAGACCATCCCAAAAATTCCTTCTTAACCTTGTGGTAAGTTTTTAAAAATTTTGAGTGCCCTCGTAAGGGAGCAGTGTGCAATTCCATAATAATATTTTGTTTGAGTTCGGAATTCTTACATAGGTATAAGTGATCTTTGTACCATAATGAATAATATTTCCCGCTAAATATATTAGATGTATTGGGATCTTGTTGTAACTTTTGAATGAGTTCCCACACTTCTTCTTCATTATTCCACTCATCCCTTGCTTCGTTTATCCAATTTGGTTAGATAATAGAAATGGCGCAAAGAAATGCTTCCACATCCTCATCCTTTCTTGATAGTGCATCTGCCACAATAGTTTTCTTCCGTTTTTGTAGATGATTTCCAAGTCATAACCCAACATCCTTGTGACCCATTTTTGCTGCTCTTCTGAAGATAATATTTCTTCTAAAAAGTATTTAACACTACCATGATCCCTTTTTACCTTGAAGTGTCTTCCCATTAGGTAGGGTTGCCATTTCTTAAGTGCATGTAGTTTTGCCGACATTTCCTTCTCATAAATAGCTTTGTGTAAATATTTTCCTCTGATTGGAAGACTTTCGAAAGCAATGGGTCTTTCTTCTTGCATTAAAACAACACCAATTCCATTTCCTTAGGCATCACATTCCACAATAACGGTTTTTGTGAAGTCAGGTGTAGCTAAGACCGGTGCTTGGTACATTGCACCTTTAAGATGTTCAAAGGATTTTGTTTCTTCTAGAGTCCATGAAAATGCATCTTTATTCAATAATGTTGTTAGAGGTGCTTCTATTCTCCCATAATTCTAAACAAAATTATAATAATACCCCATCAACCCGAGAAATCCTCGCGAATTATTTATGGATGTGGGGATTTTCCATTCCTTAATGGCTTTATATTTGCTAGGGTCTACTTAACACCTTCATGAGATACAATATGACCCATATATTCCACCTCCTACACTCCAAAGAAAAATTTGGAGCTTTTTTCATATAATTGTTTCTCCTCCAATAGTATAAGCAAGCTATCAACATGTTATACATGATTCTTCTAAGACTTGTTGTAGATTAGTATATCATCAAAAAATACTAATACAGATTTTCTAAGGAAGGGTTTGAAAATGAAATTTATCAAACCTTGAAATGTAGAAGGTGCATTGGTAAGGCCAAAAGGCATAACCAAAAATTCATAATGACGCTCATTAGTTCTAAATGTTGTTTTTGGAATGTCTTCATTATTCATTCTAATTTGTTGCTATCCTGAACGAAGATCCAACTTGGTGAAGTAAATTGATCCATGCAATTCATCCAATAATCCATCAATGATAGGAATGGGAGATTTAACTTTAATAGCGAGCTTTTTGAGCTCCCTATAATCCAGAAACATGTGCCATGATCCATCCTTCTTGTACACAAATACTATTGGACAAGAGAAAGAACTTTGACTAGGTTGAATTATAACAACCTCTAGCATTTCTGTAACCATATGTTCAATTTCACTATTTTGGGAATAGGGATATCTGTAAGGCTTGATGTTTGGAGGAACACTTCCTGGAACCAAATGAATAGCATCATCATGATCATGAATAGGTGGGAGACCTTTGGGAGTCTGAAATACCTTGGAATGATTGTCCAAGACCTTTTGGAGATCTTGGGAAATAGATTATTTCAATGTGGGAACCTCTAGTGAACATAGTTTTTCAATTACGCCTCGTTGTTATTTCTTTAGAAGCTTTGTCATTCTATTAGAGCTAATTATATTTCCTGATTTCCGTATGATACCCCTTAATTCAACTTCATTTCCTTCCGAACAAAATTTCATGGGAAGTTCTTGAAAATTAAAAGCTATTGTACGCAAGGATTGTAGCCATTGGACTCCTAGTACAACATCAACACCAGCCATTGGAATGGAAAGCATTGGGCTATTCAATACATATTCTCCCATGGATAACTAATATTATGGCACTTTCCATAGCAATTTATGGTTCCTCCACTTGCAACCATCACTTGACACTCTGGTGTTGGATTTAGGAAGAAATTCAATTCCATGGCTATCTTACAATTAATAAAATCATGGGTATTGCCTGAATCAATCAACACTATTAATTTTTTCTTCTTGATATGTCCTTCTATCTTGATAGTTTGAGGAGTGGTAATTATAGCCAATGCATTACAAGATATGGTCAGATTCATTTATTCTCTCTCTAGGGTTTGTTCCTAATGTAGATCCTCTTCTTTTAATGTTTCTTGTTCCTTTTCTTCCTCCTCTTCACAATATATGTAAAATAATTTCTTCTTAGCACACTTATGAACTTTAGTGTATTTTCTATCACAACTGTAACAAAGCCCTTTTGCTATTTTTCTTCCAATTGTTGTTGTGTCAACCTTGTAGGTTGTGGAAGGATAGGAGAAACAAAACTTCCATATTTATAGTTGTGAGTGGTAGGCTTCCTGGTTCCCATAATTTTGCTTTCCATTTTTCTTACCAACTTGAATGCCTTCTCCAATGAATTAGGTTCCCAAAGGCAAACCTCATCTTGGATGTTATCATTTAAAGTCCCTATGAACACATCAATCCTATGCTCTTATGGAATATATTTTACCCTTATATTAAATTTTTGGAAGTCCTTAATGTCCTCCATCATTGAACCCTTTTTTTTGAGATTTATCAATTGGTTAAAAAAGATGTTTCTTTTTGTATCATCATAATTTGTTATCATTTCTTCTGTAAAAATTGCCCAAGTGACAATTTGTTTATGAGAGCAAAGCCATAGATACCATACAAACTGATTTGGTTCCAAATATAATGTTGCAATTCACACATTTTTTGTGTTTTTCACATTATGGAGATTGAAACATTGCTTCATCTATAGTATCTATGTTATGGGATCCTTGCCATCAAACTTCCTCATATCGATTTTTGGAACATGGTGGGTCTTCAATCCAACATTAGAGTCTATGAAATCATGATTAACATTTCTTTTGTTCTCATCATGTGTTTCCTTTACTACCCTTTCACCATTAGTAAACATTTCTTGTAGCAAGTTTATCAAATCTATCTTCAAATCTTTCATTTTTCCTTCCATCTTAGCTTCCATGTCATTCATCTTAACTTCCACGCCTTTCTTTAAACCACCCATATTAGCTTCCACGCCATTCATCTTAGCTTCCATGTCTTTCTTTAAACCATCCATATTATCTTCCACACCTTTCTTTAAACCATCCATACTAGCTTCTGTTACCTTTTGTGAGAGCGAATTTTGTTTCACTTGGTCTCGTAATTTTGATATATCATGTTGCATTTCTTCCTCTTCTTCATGAGTCATCCTAGAGCTTTCAGGTTTGTTACTAGGTGTTTCCATTTTCTTTCTTCGGGGCATCAATTAATGATAATTATGCTTCACTATGCCCTTTTAATTCTTTAAACTAATTTTTCAAACCAAAGTTATGCAGGAAAAAAAAAAAAAAACTATACACATTTTTTCACTTTGTAGGAGCTCGATATTGAATCTGATTTATCTACGAAATTTTGGATCTCCAAGGTTTGAAATTGCAAACTATGGTATCTCTATGAGTCCTATTTCCACTTTCACCAGCCTGATCTAAATTGGATTCTCAAAGAAAGAGTTATGCCCAATATCCCAAGATGACCTTATTATAAACTTTTTCAGTAGATCGAATTTGTATGAAGTGCCATGTGTCAGTGTTTCAACCTTCGGACCTAAAAATGATGCAAAGAAAACTATAGTTAATCCTCTTTTTGTAACTTCTTATGAATTTTCAATTTGATACTCAGAGAGAAACTTATGACGATTTTCCCAAGGTCTTTTGGAATGTAATTCAAGAGCTTGCAAAAACCCTAACTTCCTTAAATCATATCTCCAAAATTATAGCGAGACAAGATCTAAAATTCGAACGCAAGGATCATCGTGATTTCAGCTCAAATGGTTTATTATGGTATATTTTGAGACATCACAAAAGAAACGTTATAGTGAAAATTACATGATGGCCTATTTAGAGCAGTGAAACCCTACAATCCAAAGCTCTGATACCAAATGTTATGAACTAGCTCACAAAAATATAGAAAAGATAGATCAACAACTCCAAAACCAGCATCTTCGAGGGGGAAACCTCTTTTACATTACACAAATAAAAAGTTCTTAGATGATACAAATGACTAAACCTCCTTTCTATATATAGGAGTGTAAGGGGTCATAATATAATCAAAGTCGATATAACGATAATAATATAAGGGCACAACAATAACAATAGTGGGCTTCTATGGGGCACACTAATAAAAATATCGGTGCAATATGGGCACAATAATAACAATAAGGGCTACAATGAAAATAATAATGGGGGAATGACTAGTGTTATAGGGACTTAGCATCATTGGTGTAAATTCAATCCATGGAGTTGTATGTGGCATTGTAGCAATGTACTAGCACCGTCATTGTAGATATGTGTTCTTAACTAGAATGTTAGAGCAGAGCATTCAACAAAGTACCTATGCTATTGGTAAAAGTTCAATCCATGGAGTTGTATATAAAGTTGTAGCAATGCACATGCACTGCAGGGATCAATTTGAGATTAACTACAAGTGGATATGGGCCATTTACCAAAATTCCATACTAGGGCATTCAAGATAGGTATTTCATCCAATTTTATTGAATTTTTTAAACACCTAATACCCAGTGATAATGATTCATAAGTACACATGAATATTTCTATGAGCATGTAATATTTTAACAACTAACATGCCTCATTCTATCAAAATCCCAGATATAATCCTGTAGGTGTAAGAGTTTTGGAGGTAAAGGGATCCTGCTATCAATTGTTTTGGACATGAAACTAAAAAAATGAATTTTTTGAATGCCTCCATTATTGCAACATAGATTATCCAGCCTGAAAATTCTAGGTCATCACGAAAAAATTTAACCTGAATACTAAAACACTTGTATAGTAAATTTCTAACCTCATGAGAATATTACACAAAATATTCTTCCTGTGATGCTTACAACAATTACTTAGAACCATATTCATATGATTCTTACACCCTCATGCTTTGTATTAAAGGAACCATTCTTGAATTAGTTACAATTGATTCCAAAAGGTATATCAACTACAAATAGGCACCTTCATACATTCAATATACATGGGAGTTATTTTGTTGTAGCTTACCATTTAGGAGGGGCATGTGGTTTAGTATGTCACACCAACTACAAGCTTTATCCACTAAATGTAAATATGAATTTAGCTCTGAAATTGTGTTTCAAATCAAATGAAACAGTTTGGATGGCAAAAATCAGGGCATGATATAAAATGTTACGAGTTTGTTATGGCATTCTGAAAGGAATTAAGGCCAAAAATATGAAAGTTGTCTTTTAAAGACTTCAATATGGCCCTTATCTTGAAGTCTTGGTCAATGATATGAATCCTTGCAATGGATTTAACATTTCAATAAAGGAGGAATTAAATGTGTCAGATAACATTTTGAATACATCTAGAGGGATATCAAGGGAATCCTGCTGAATGCAAGTTATTAATTTATCCAACCAGAATTTAGATGTATGTAAGAAACCAGTAGATGTGTATGTTTAATTTTTCCCCATTAAGCCAATTGAGGAACAAAAGATATTTGGAGCATGGTTTGTAGTGTTTAGATTTTTATTTTAGGCTTTTCTATTTTACTTCCTGCTTCTTGCTTTGATATAGGATTTGCTTTATAACTCCCACTTTGTAGAGACATCATTGTATCTAACATACCAATTGACCTACTTTAGTGGTTCTTTGTTGGACACTAATACATTTATCTTATCTCATATGTTTATCCGTGTGAGCTTAGTGTGGCCACCTAGATTTTTTAAGGTAAATGATGATGAACATGGGACAATGATTCGATCAAAATGAGGACCAAAGTCTTTCAAGACCATCCTTAACAACAAGCATTGATCCTTCAACAATAGTCCAATCTTATGTAGTATGCCAATAGGGTGAAGGATGAAGATACTAAAGATATTAAAAATGAAGTTGACTCTCCCTTCATTAGGGGATTTTTGAAGTCTAAAATGGGCCTCCTAAGGAAATTATAAAATAATAGTGGAAATAATAAAATAAGATTAGATTGCATCATCAAATTTTAGAGGGAAAAAAGAAAAAACTAATTTTTCAACTCATGTTTTCAACTTATCTCCCTATTGGTTTACTCAAATTTCGAGTGGAAACACTTGTTGGATGAAAAATTTGATTCCTCAATCCAGGAGTAACCATGTTGCATACTTTCGATGGAGTCTACTACACGAAAAATGAGAAATACATGAAAAACATGATTGCAATCACGTGTTTTCAAGTACTTCTCATTTTTTGTGTAGAAGGGTCTATCAAAAGTATGCAACATGGGTAATCCTTGGATGAGTAATAAAATTTTCCATCCAACAAGTACTCTGCACGAAATTTGAGTAAAAACTTATGGAGATAAGTTAAAAATACGAGTTGAAAAAGTAGTTTTTTATGTTATTATTTTTTTTAATATTTTTACTTTTTTACTCCAAAAATGGTGAATCATCCCCCATGGTTGACATCACCATTTTCAATCCTATTAGTTCTTATAAAGTTTATTTTTGTTGTACATTTTTCTTAGGAGGCCCATTTTAGATCTCGAAAGTACCCTAATGCTAATAAAAGAGAACATAGATGGCAGAAGAACATCTAACATAACATCAGAGAGAATAGTGCATAGAAAAAAATAATAACATATGATACTATGCCAGCTTGGTGTAGCTCCATATTGGTTAAGGGAAAGGATGACAACCTTGGGACAACAATTCATCTACAATAAATGTTAAGGATCAAGATTTTTTAGTACCTAAATTATACAGACACCCACAAAGTAAGGTGTCGATCTTCCAACAATTACTTGAAGAAATATATAGAAGAAAATGTTAGTGCTGGACCTAACAGAAGAAGCTTATCACATTAACACAACCGAACCTAAAGACTTGCATATCGAATCTAGTTTCTAGATTAACAAAGCTTGGATAATCCGTCATAATATAATAGAATTAAAACCATATTTTGATTCAAAATGGAAACATTAGAACTTGAAATAATGAAATAGATTCATTCTCTAATTTCCTGCACATTAATAAGAACAATTGTATTCATGCAATAATATTATGCTCTCTTCTATTCATTGAGGACATCATTTGCATCTAGATGAGGATTTCTATGATGCATGTTTTCCCTGCTAATGTCATGAATGTCATTTATGGGTAACAACTGCAGCCATTATGCTATCAATTATATAACATGTTTCAAGTGTTCAAATATGAATGGAATAGAGGAAAGTAATTAAACATTTGGATTTCCATTTTTATACCCTAAACCTTTGAAATATTTGATAGATAAACATTCTTCCATAATAATTCTTAGCAGTGATTACCACCAATGGGTGTACTTGTAAGTGAACTACATGGAATCACTCCAAATCACTCCAAAATATTTCAATGCAAACTTATCCCCCCTTAATCTGTGCTTGTCAGCATTTAATTACAATGTTGAATGAACCCTTTGTAATAATGAATTAAGACCCACTGTGGATATGGGATACCCAGATCATTGGTAGAAATTCAATCCATGGATCTGTATGTGGCATTGTAGAAATGTACTAGCACCATAACTATAGATATGAGTTTTTAACTAGAATTTCAGAGTAGGGAATTCAACAAAGTACCCATGGTATTGGTAGAAGTTTAGTCCATGGATCTCTATATAAAGTTTTAGCAATGCACGTGCACTGCATGCCTCGAATTTAAGACTAACTACAAGTGGATATCGGCCCTTCTCCAAACTGCCAAACTGGGGCATTCAAAATAGCTATTTCATCCAAAATTTATTGAATTTTTTAACACCTAATACCCAATGATAATGATGCATAACTGCACATGCATTTTTCTGTGAACATGTAATATGGCAACATCCAAGATGCCTCATTCTATCCAAATCTCAGATATAATCCTATAGGTGTTAGACTGTTGGAGGTAAAGGGATCCAGCTATCAACTTTCTTGAACTTGAACTAGACAAAAATGAACCTTCTGAATGCGTCCATTAATTTAACATAAATTCTCCAACCTGAAAATTCTAGGTCCTCCCGAACAAATTTAACATGAATTCTTAAACACTCGGATGGTAACTTTCTAAACTCATGAGAGGCTTACATAGAATCATATTACTGTGATGCTTACAACAATTACTTAGAATATTCTTCCAGTGATGCTTACACTCTCATGCTTTTCGTTACATGAACCATTCCTGAATTAGTTGCAATTGATTCCAAAAGGTATATCAACTGCAAATAGGCACCTTCATACATTCGATAGACATGGGAATTATGTTTCTCTAACTTACCATTGAGGAGGGGAATGTGGTTTAGTACGTAACACCAACCAAGAGATTTAGCCATTGAATGTAGGTATGCATTTAGCTGTCATTTTTTTTTCAAATAAAGGGAATCAATTTGGATGACCAAAATCATGGCTTGAGATAAAATGGTACGAGTTCATCACAGTCAACAACATGGAATTCTGAAAGGAATTTAGGCCCAAAAATATGAAATTTGGTTTCTAAAGACTTCAATATGACCCTTAAACCTTGAAGCCTCGGTCAATGATATAGGTCCTCGCAAGGAATTTAATATTTCAATAAAGGGTGAATTAAATGTGTTAGATAACATTTTGAATACATCTAGAGGGAGATCAAGGGAATCTTGCTTGATGTGAGCTATTAATTTATCCAACCAAAATTTAGATGTATGTGGGAAACCACTATATGTGTATGCTTAATATGTCCCCATTAAGCCAATTTAGGACCAAAATATCTTTGGAGTTGGGTTTGTAAGGAATATAGATGTTTAGTTTAGAATTTTCTATTTTACTTCCTGCTTCTCAATTTGATATAGGAGTTGATTTAGCACTCCCACTTTGTAAACACATCATTGTACCTAACAAACCCATTGACCTACTTTAGTGGTTCTTTGTTGGACACTAATACATTTATCTTATCTTATATTTCTATTTGTGCGAGGTTAGTGTGGCCATCCATCTTGTTTAAGGTAAATGATGATGAACATGGGACAATGATTCGATCAAAATGAGGACCAAAGTATTTCAACACCGTCCTTAACAGAAAGCACTGATCCTTCAACAATAGTCCAATCTTATGTAGTATGCCAATAGGGGGGAGGATGAAGATACTGAAGATATTAAAAATGAGGTTTACTCTGCCTTCTAATAAGAGAGAACATATATAGTAGAAGAACATATAACATAACAACAAAGAGAATAGTGCATAGAACAATATAATAAGACAAGATACTATGCCAACTTGGTGTAGCTCCATATTGTTTAAGGTAAGGGATGATAACCTTTGGACAAAAATTAATCTATAATAATGGCTAAGGATAAAAAATTTTCAACACCTATATTATACAGACACCCACATAGTAAGGTGTCAAACTTACAACAATTACTTGATGAAATATATAGAAGAAAATGCTAGTTCTGGACCTCACAGAAGATTCTTATCATATCAACCCAACTGAACCTGGTGAGTTGCATCTTGAAGCCAGTTTCCATACTAACAAATCTTGTGTAATCCCTCATAATGTAATACAAATCAAATGTACTTTGATTCAAAAGGGAAAGCCTAGAGCTTGAAATAATGAAATAGATTCATTCTCTAATTTCCTGCACACTAATAAGAACAATTGTATTCATGAAAGAATATTGTGCTCTCTTCTATGCATCTAGGACAAAATTTGCATCTCGATGAGAATTTCCATGATGCATGTTTACCCTCATAATGTCCTGAATTTCATTTATGGGTAAAAATTGTAGCCACTATGCTATCAATTATATAACATGTTTCAATTTCTCAAATATGGATGGAACAGAGGAAAGTAACTAAACATTTGGATTTCCATTGTTATACCCAAAACCCTTGAATACCACCAACGGGAATACATGTAAGTGAGCTACATGGAATCACTCCAGAGCGCTCCAAAGGATTTTAGTGCAAACTTATCCCCCCTTAATTTGTGCTTGTTATCATTCAATTACAACGTTGAATGTACCCTTTGTACTAAATAATTAAGACCCACTATAGATATGGGATACCCACATCATTGGCATAAATTCAATCCATGGAGTTGTATGTGGCATTGTAGAAATGTACTAGCACTGTAACTGTAGATATGAGTTCTTAAATAGAATGTTAGAGTAGAGAATTCAACAAAGTACCCATGCTATTGGTAGAATTTCAATCCATGGATATCTATATAAAGTTGTAGCAATGCACATGCACTGTTGGGATCAAATTCGAGACTAACTACAAGTGGATATGGGCCCTTCACCAAAATGACAAACTAAGGCATTCAAAATAGGTATTCATCCAAAATGTATTGAATTTTTTAACACCTAATACCCAATGATAATGGTGCATAACTGCACATGAATTTTTCTGTGAACATGTAATATTGTAACAGCCAACATGCCTCATTCTATCCAAATCGCAAATATAATCCTGCATGTGTAAGAATGTTGGAGGTAAAGGGATCTAGTTATCAATTTATGGACATTTTGAATGCCTCCATTAATGCAATATAAATTCTCCAGCTTGAAAATTCTAGGTCCTCTTGAACAAATTTAATGGGAATGCTTAAACACTCAGGTAGTAACCTTCTAACCTCATGAGAGGCTTACGTATGATCATATTCTTATGATGCTTACAAAAATTACTTAGAATATTCTTCCAGTGATGCTTACACCCTCATGCTTTTCATTAGAGGAACCATTCCTGAATTAGTTGCAATCGATTCCAAAAGGTATATCAACTACAAATAGGCATCTTTATACATTAGATAGACATGGGAATTATGTTTCTATATCTTATCATTAGGGAGGGGAATGTGGTTTAGTACGTCGCACCAACCATGATCTTTAGCCATTGAATGTATGTATGCATTTTGCTCTCAATTTTTTTTTGAAATAAAGGGAATCAATTTGGATGGCCAAAATGAGGGCTTGACATAAAATGCTACAAGTTGTTCACACTCAGCGGCATGGCATTCTGAAAGGAATTGAGGGCAAAAAATATGAAAGTTGGTTTCTAAAGTCTTCAATATGGCCCTTAAACCTTGAAGCCTCAGTCAATGATATGGATCCTGGAAAGGAATTTAATATTTTAGTAAAGGAGGAATTAAATGCGTTAGATAACATTTCAAATACATCTAGAGGGAGATCAAGGGAATCTTGCTTAATGTGAGTTATTAATTTATCCAACCAAAATTTAGATGTATGTGGGAAACCAATAGATGTGTATGTTTAATCTATCCGCATTAAGCCAATTTAGGACCAAAATATCTTTGGATTTGGGTTTGTAGGGTTTAGATGTTTAGTTTAAACTTTTCTATTTTAATTTCTGCTTCTCGATTTGATATAGGAGTTGCTTTAGCACTCCCACTTTGTAAAGACGTCATTGTACCTAATAGACCCATTGACCTACTTTAGTGGTTCTTTGTTGGACACTAATACATTTATCTTATCTTATATGTTTATCTGTGCAAGCTTAGTGTGGCCATCCATATTGTTTAAGGTAAATGATGATGAACATGGGACAACAATTTGATCAAAATGATGACCAAAGTCTTTCAATGCTGTCCTTAATAGAAAGCATTGATCCTTTAACAATAGTCCAATATTATGTAGTATGCCAATAGGGGTCGGGTGAAGATACTGAAGATATTAAAAGTGAATTTGACTCTACCTTCTAATAAGAGAGAGAATACATGGCAGAAGAGCATATAACATAACAACAAAGAGAATAGTGCATATAACAATATAATAAGACATGATACTGTGCCAACTTGGTGTAACTCTAGATTGTTTAAGGGAAATGATGAGAACCTTTGGACAAAAATTCATCTATATTACTCGCTAAGGATAAAAACTTTTCAACACCTATATTATACTGACACTCACATAGTAAGGTGTCAAACTTACAACAATTGCTTGATGAAATATACAAAATAAAATACTAGTTCTGCATCTCATAGAAGATGCTTATCATATCAACCCAACTGAACCTAGGGACTTTGATCTTGAAGCCAGTTTCCATACTAATAAATCTTGGGTAATCCCTCATAATGTAATAGAAATCAAAACATATTTTGATTCAAAATAGAAATATTAGAGCTTGAAATAATGAAATAGATTCATTCTCTAATTTCCTGCACATTAATAAGAACAATTGTATTCGTGCAAGAATATTATGCTCTCTTCTATGCATTGAGGACAAAATTTGCATCTCGATGAGAATTTCTATGACGCATGATTTCCCTCATAATGTCTTGAATATCATTTATGGGTAACAATTGCAACCATGGTGTTATCAATTATATAACATGTTTCAAGTGCTCAAATATGGATGGAACAGAGGAAAGTAATTGAACATTTGGATGTCCATTGTTATAACCAAAACCCATGAAATATTTGAAAAATATAAATTCTTCCATAATGATTATTTGCAATGATTACCACCAATGGGAATACATGTAAGTGAGCTACATGGAATAACTCTAGAATGCTCCAAAAGATTTCAATGCAAACTTATCACCCCTTAATCTATGCTTGTCATCATTCAATTACAATGTTGAATGTACCCTTTGTACTAGAGAATTAAAACCCACTATAGATATGGGACACCCACACCATTGACATAAATTCAATTGATGGAGCTGTATGTGGCATTGTAGAAATGTACTAGCACCATAATTGTGGATATGTGTTCTTAACTAGAATGTCAGAGTAGAGCATTCAACAAAGTACCCATGCTATTGGTAGAAGTTCAAACCATGGATCTCTATATAAAGTTGTAGCAATGCACATACACTGCAGGGATCAAATTCGAGACTAACTACAAGTGGATATGGGCCCTTCACTAAAATTCCAAACTGGGGCATTCAAAATAGGTATTTCATCCAAAATGTATTGAATTTTTTAACACCTAATACCCAGTGATAATGATGCATAACTGCGCATGAATATTTCTATGAACACGTAATATTGTAACAGAAAACATGCCTCATTCTATCCAAATCTTAGATATAATCTTGTAGGTGTAAGAATGTGTTGATGCCTCGAAAATGGATGCAACAACATTGGGGGATAACCACCCGGTCCGGACCTTAAAAGCAGCTCCTTTTCCATTTGGTGTGGTGGCTCCAACTGGTTTAACTAGGTCCACCTTCTCCTTATTTCTATTGGTTTATAATGTATCTTTAACTACCAATAGATAGGGATACCAGATCACTTCTCCTTGCTGATCAGGCAAGAGGATGACCCTTAAGCTGATTTGGGTTCAGCCAAGCCACAACTAAAGTTTTGCCTCCTTGAGGAGAGGACTTAACAGAATGTATAATTTACTCTAAATGCAAGCTTATTCTATGATGCAAGCAAAAGAAACTAATCTAAATCCCATTTTAATTAGGCAGATATAGATCTAACCCAACTAAGAGCAAAATAATCAAAATATTGGGATTTAAATATGTTCTGTTTATAATGAATATCAAGTTAATGAAGTAGTTCAATTAATTGATATTATGGTTACCAAAACACATTCTATTGAGACCTTAAAACTGAAATAATAAACCAACAACATTCAGGAAGTAGTTCACAAAAATGATATTGATTATCAAATCAATATATCCAATAATTGAATAATGACATGTGGAAATAGTTCACAACACATTACCATTCAATAAATCGGTATCATAAGACAGATTTCAGAGTAAGTAGTTACTCAAAAATGAGAAATTAATCCATAAAAAACAGAGATACATAATAACAAAATTGAGACAAATTACCCATATTGACAATAGTGCACAAACATGAATAAAATGACACATTCCTGTCGCCATAAAATTAAAACTGATATTTGAAACAATAGTATTAGAACTACCAATTTATTGCATCCATTTCTCTGTCCTTGGTCTCCAACAACCCTTTACATTGCTTGAACTTCTGCCTTCAAAACTAGAGCCACAATAGTGCAAATTTTGTTCTTCATGCATAATTCAATATACAAAGGGAAAATCCTCAATAATCCCCAGATCTGAGATTTTTCACTCCTCCCTCCTACAACTCTAAATTCCAATTACAATAGTGCTTTTAGAAGTCTAAAATTGCAGAGGAGAGAAGCCCTTTATTACATTTTGCAATCTATTACTTATACTATTTGTGAAGGAATTCTTGAGAGAAGAGTTTGTTGAAGAGAAATCTGTTAAATCCAATTTTATTTGGTCAAAAATCCTGATCTTCAATTGCTGGAGCCTTCTCATTGATTGAGATCTTTTTCTCCATATTCTTTCCACTGTTTCCCTGCAAGAAGAAATCAAAATAAATTAAAATGCAACAATAAAATCAATTATGGCATTGCTGGCATTTAAATCAAATCCAATCAAATTCCATTTAAATAAATAACTAAAAATAAAATATAAAGTTTCTCTTAATGCCTGGGATGGTTTAATTGGCCAGAGATATGATCAACCAATGGATCTGCAATTAGAAGATGCCCGGACCAATGAAAATAAAACTCAGAAAAATGATTTTGTTTTCAAAATTCAGAGCTTGATCTTCTGCCTGATTTTTGACCCAATAAATGACCAAATTTGTCAATGAAATCTTCTAAGAAATATTCTCCTTGATTTTATCTTTCCAATGAGCCATCCTGAGCCTCATTTGGCCAAGTATAACTCATTCTATGAGCTTCCAAAGTTGATGAGTCAAATCTGGCATGAATTTGGAAATTCTGTTCCTGGGCTAAAAATTAAATTTCCCATTAAAAATTAAATCCTAAATTACAATTTTAAATTCTAAATTAATTGTTAATTATAAACTAAACTAATTATTAATAACCTATTTATTAATCTAACTAACTAATATCTAATTAACGATTTATAAACAAATTTAATCTAATTAAAAACTAATCAATATTAATCTAAATGATATTTAAATTTTAATTAAATTAATTAAATATTGAATATTATTAATTAATTTAATTAATATAATATATTACATATTATTAATTAATTTAATTAATATAATATTACATATTATATAAACTATACCAACTAATATTAAAAATATACTAACATACACTACTTCTTATTCACTCCACTCATACGTATGAGTGATTTAGAAATTCGAACCAATGTAAATGTTAAAAATAGCTATGCTATAATGCCCATTTGTTTAATGCAACAAAGCTTAGCTTATCGGATCGGGGGATGAGTGTATGGGTTGTTAAAGTGTTACAATGCCAAAGTCCCCGATGCGATATCGGCAATCGGCGTCGGGAGGGTATGGGTCCATCGGGATTTTAGAAAAATGTTTTTTGAAAGCTCCCGATGCGATTAAAACTTCCGAT
>APFE030735093.1:20159-31232 GCA_000404065.3 Pinus taeda | reverse complement strand
AAAGATTAATTTTTTTATTTTGGTTTATTTTATAAATTACAACTATTTGTAATAAAATGAAAAAAAAATTATAGCCACTTTGAAATTATGATTTTTCGAGATTAATAATTTATTGGAGTAAATTACTAACATCCGGTTGCTTCATGATTTGGCTATATGAAAAAATGTTAGTAAAAACTCACTACGGGTTAATATTTAAAATGAATGCATTATTGAACTAATTTATCTACAAAATGCAATATTGTACATTTTACGCATTTTTAAACCTAGGCTAGATAAATGGTGAGACTTCAAAGAAGTGCCATTTTCAAACCAATTGACCAAATGAGGCGAAACAAGCGTCAATGGGAAGCTTGTAAAAAATCGATTTTAACAAAGCAATCAAAATAAGAATCCAAAGAAAACTAAAAATTAACAAAAGCGTAAGGCAATTAATTAAAATAAAAATCCAAAAGGTGATTAGCCAAATTTTTTTACAGAAAGGGTCCCCATTATTTTAGTTGAGCAAGTCAATAATGGGGGGGTTGTGTTTTCACCACAACAATTGGCGACACACGAGAGAAGAACCAGTTATCTCTCTTTGATATGAATGGGATTTTCTTAAAATTAAAGTAAAAAATAATTAAAGAAGAGAAAATTATGCTTGAAATGCTTGACTAAGTTCATTAGTCTGAATAAAAGCAAAAATCATCTAATTGTAATTTTTCTTAAAATTCCTCATACATTAAAATATTTCAAAACTCTACATCAGTCCTTAATTAGTTGTAGAGATAAAGCAGGGGTCACTTTACAGCTTAGCTTTTAAAATATACTCCTTTATCATAGGTAGAGCCACTGCTGCCAGCAAATGTCTATAGTTTCGACAGAGTTACCTTTTAATCATCAATGATTCAGAATCCCATCTTTTCAAAAATTATTGACCTAGAGATAAATCCATTTATATATGTATTACTTTTTATTTATTTATTTATTTTTTTTAAATCTTAAAAGCCATTGTCCTAGTATGGTAGCTAGATAGTTGACAATGCCATTCACTGGTTAAAATTGGACTGAACAAACTGGCTCGTGATGAGACCCCTTATCTTATAATTGTTTGCAAACATAAGCCATTACTCTAGTTTGTTTAGCAGTGTTGGTAATGTCAACCTATTTTCCCCTATGATCATGGTAAGCAGGCTCACGATGAGACCTCTTATATTTTAAGTTTAAATATATTTCTGGATTATTCTCTAGAAAAATAAGATTTTTTGGGATAGGGAGAATCATTGACTCCTTAAGAGTTAAGAATGACAATTTCAGAGTTAAAGGTGCTTTGCTGTAAAGTGTCTTTACTTGGTTATAAATAACTTTTCTTCACTGATAATAGAACTCTAAAAGATCTTAATAAAATTTTGAAATCTCAAAATAATTACAATTTGATGAAAAAAAATTTCATATTTTATGATACTTTGCCAACTTCTATTGATTGGTAATCTCTTTCTTAAGTATGTTTACCTTTATAATAAGAAAATCAAACTCTATTAAAAGATGTAAGAAAAAGCTAATAGGTGACTATTAACAATTTTTCTCCATGTATGCTGACCATTGTTAAGTAACAAGTAGGCCTTCCATATAAATAATGGCAAAGTCACCAAAATCAAAGATGAAATCCGAAGGAAAATAATTCTTATGCTAAAAATGAGAAAGAAATCAACAAACAAAAATAAAAATGAAGAAATTTCTAAAAATGGAAAGGAAAATCCAAGTCTCGCAAGATAAACTCAAACAAGAATGTTTATACCAATGTCTCCAACAATATGAAGAAAAAAAAAATAAGCATGTAATCATTCCTTCTTATGTTGAGATTTAGAAAAACATACCTTGCAGAGTTGTGAATGTTTTAGGTTTGTAGATAACAGTGATCGTAAAATTCAGCCACAATGAATAATTTCTGTTTCATATGAATCTTCTTGTTTCCAAGCATCATCTTAATCATTTTCTAAAAAAAGATGCTTAAATAAACAAACTAAAGGTTGAGAAACTTCCTGATGTAGCTGTTTCGACGAAGATTATCGCTGCTTCTTGGAATTAAGCCAAAAGAAGAGTATAGACCTTGAAAATCTGATTTGGCAGAAGATTGAAAGATTTTATGAAGAGCTGCAAAACAGAGTTTTATATCAGCATAATTTAAAACAAAAATGAAACTAGAGTGATGAAATGGAAATTAATGAAAGTGGGTACATGAATCTTACCATTGGATCATTGCTTTTGATCTTACCTGAAAGGTATCAGTTTCTCCAAAGTGGCTGACTTCTATTTAATTAATATAAAAACATGAAGAAGTCAAACTAACCAAAATCATATAACCCAAATCATTATTTATTTTATTTAAACTAAAGCAAGCAGTAAAAAATGGAATGCTTAGTGCTCAAGGGAATTGAAATTAAAAGAAATGCATCAGAAATGAAAATGAGAATTTGCAGCAATGACTGTTTCTCAAAATATCATAAGTTTCATATAAATTCCATGATTTTATAAATTGTCCAGAATCAAGACCAAATTCAAGATAATAAAATTTAAATATGAAGATAGAGAGGTCTTGAATTCCATTTTTAATTATGGAATTATATATTTAAAACTGAAATGTATGAGAAATCAAAATGATTTGAATATGCTGCAACTTGGCCATTAACTGCTTTCTTTCCATAGTGGTTACCCAAGCTTGCTTTTAAAATAACACATCGCTGTATCGGATGATTGGCATCACATGTCTTTTCACCATGCCTGAATTTTGATTTGCAAGACTTCACTTTTGTTGCTATGCCATATATTGATTAAATGTTAATGGCTCAAAGGTATGCATTGGAAGCTATTGCATCGGAGATTGCAATGGCAAATTGTCGATAAGAACATGTGCAGTGAAATGAAGCGATCGCATCATTAAAGAAATATTATATCGGAGATCGGAGACAGTTATGTCACAAATTGCACATCGCACACCGTATCTCGCGATTTGTATTTTGCACATTGCACATCGCGCATTAAAAATTTGGAATAGTGATATGGCCATAAGATAAAAATGTAAGGAAGCGATTGCGATATCGACGATGCGATGGATGACGTAAATTGACGATCGGCAATCTTAAGCACCCAATGTAACACAATATGATTGTTGCGATGCCGATATGCGATGAATGACGTGGCTAATCGGCGATCGCGATCGGCAATCTTAAGCGCATGATATAACAATTTTCAATATGCCGATATGTGATGAAGAGTGGACCCGATAATTTTATGATGAAAATTTGACAACATATCGGATCCAAAATATCAGCCTCCTTTAAAGTTATATTCCTACCATTATTGCGATTGAACGGACGCGATATTTTTGTGAATTTGATTTGAATTTCATATCGGGTCCGGAATTATGTGTTTATCGCAATATCGGTAAAGTCGATTATCGACGATTCATGTTCATGGAAGTATACTTCACTTGGAAAGCTCCGATATGTGAAATGCAATATGGCATATGAGTAAGATAATACATCGGAGGTCTTTGATGAACAATTTGTTATCAAAAGAAATACTAAAAAACTACTTTTGATGAAATCTTATGATGCGAATGGTCTTATGATATTTCTTGAAATTTCAATTGGGTTTTCTAATGAATGAAAGCAAAGCTACAAAAATGCTTGAATTCTAATGAATCAGAATTGAATTTCCCTGAACATGTTTGCAAATTTGAAATGAGTTTGTTGCTTACTTCAAGTTTTGAAAAGAAATAAAAACCTACCAATTAAAATAGAACATGAATAAAAAATAAACTAAGGAAAAGATGAAATAATAATGGATGAGCATAAAGTTGCAAATGCGTACCTGAAAGGAATTTGTCTGTAAATTTTACCTGATAAATCTTCAGTTTCTTCCTTTGATTAAAATCATCCTATTATTTATTCTAAATCTAAGTGTGCAATCAGCCTAAATGAAATCAATCATTCATGTTCATGGAATATAAAATTTACCAGAAATAAATATGAAACTATGCTTCCCTTTCGAAGTGAAGTAACAATTTATTATCTCTGCTCATTCCGAATTAATCTTTGAGAAAAATCTGTATTGTTATAGTGACTTTTTAATAATGCCTTTAGTAAATAAACATGATGCGTTTTACAGCATCAGATAATAAACTAAAGATTAGAATGAGATTAAGCCACTAATTGTAGAAAAATATCAAAACAGATTTAAATGTGTGCACTCGGCAAAATGGGCATCCTTAAGATCAGCTTTTGGCAAATTCTGAGGAAGATAATATGAACTTCATATGATTACTGTGACAGGTTACACTGACTAATAATGATTGAATTAGAATTAGGCTTATCATAGTCAATCATACATCTCATGGGACAATGGGATCATGAAGCTTTTATATCCTCAAATCCTTACCATATGAATTTCAAAAGAAAATCTTAGAAAGAAATCTTGAAATAAAGAAAAGTGGCTTTGAGGCAATCGATACCAAGTGCAACTTTATTTGAATTTAATCAAGACATTATTCAAAATAGGCAGAGTAGAGATATCGTTATAAGAAATTTCAAAAAGGAAAGCAAGAATTAAAATTTTCTGATAAGGAAAAATGTTTCCATTGAACATGTATGAGAAGGCTGATTGCTTTGTTTTATTTTTTAATCTAGAGAACTATTGCAAATGAATTAACTACATAAAACAAGCTAACTAAATTAATTCTACTCCTATTTTAACCATATACATGAAAATGACTAGGTATAGTCATATTTCCATTGTAGCCATTTTTTCATTTTTATCCCCGCATATATGTACAGTTCAAATGTTAGTAATAAAAATACAAATCTAATTAAATTAAGAAAATTAAATATGAAATCAGAATGTACAGTTATTGTTAGGAACTTAATTAAAATCTCTCTCTCCTAAAATTTCCTTTCCAATTGACTACCAAGTGGATCATAAAAATCTAGATGGATTTCTATTAAGGATTGAGAAATGTTCAAAGGAAGGGATAACAGGTCGGATTGTGAAGATGAACTTTTAGATTCTTTGACCTGAAAAAATTTGTTAGTGTTGTGTACAAATGTTAAATCATTGACAATTTTCCTTGAAGGAAAAATTTCCAAACAATTTTCAAATGAGTCAATGAAAAATGGATGGAAGTCTTTCAAATAAAATGACAATTTATTAATTGAATTGAATTGTTGGCTAGATTGCAAAAATACATTCTCTTGTTGACATTGCCTTTGAAAAGATAGAAGCTTTTGATGAAACATTAGCACTGATATAAATTGGAATATTAATATCCTTCGATGCTGATGATTATAATATGAAACTTGAATTTTCCATTTGGGCAATGCATCAATTGAGTGTTTGATAGTAAGGTGTTCAATATGCCAGCGAAAAGTGTGAAAATTTTGCAAAATAAAATCAGAAAATAAATCTAAATTTAAACAAAATAACTGAGGAAATAAAAATAAAATGAAATCACTATTTTTACAACTAATGTTACAGTACAATTGGGATTGTTTTGAAATGATTTCATTTTCACAAGGATTGGCCAAAATTATGGAATTTGAATAATTTTGAATTCCAACTTGTGAAATAAAAAATGAATTATGGTTATGAATAGGAATGGGAGTTTGATCCTGATATGAATCATAAATTGGAATGTTTTCTTGAATGGTGAAATCATGAAGATAATTTGCTGCTCTAAAATGAGGATTAGTTGGGATAATTCCTAAATTGAAGCGTTCTTCATTTTCAGATGTTATTTGAATTTTCTCATGAGGATTCTCTTGAGAGGAATAAAAATCAACATCCTCAATATCAGAGTAATTATCATAAATGACCTCACAAGATTCTCTAGAATTCCCTTCTATCTCATCCAATGTATCAAAACAAGGAGGGACAAGAATTTCATGTTTATTAATGGCAAAAGAATGATCACTAATTGCTTCTCTATCTTGATAAAAAATTAATGGTAATTCATTTAGATCAGCCTCTGTATTTTCTGAAATATCATTAATACCAAGAGGGGAAAAATTACCATCATTAAAAATATAAGGATAAAGGGAAAAATGTGAACCTGAAACAATGCATTTAAAACTGTCTTTGTTTGAGAACTCTTGTGCATTATGCTCATTGTAAATTTTAGATTGCAGATCATTCCTTTGCGTGCGTATGCTTTCTTGAAGAACGCTGCTTTGCTTCTCTGATTTTGGCATTTGCTCATCATGAAGAAATTCAGAAATTTGTACAGCAGTTTGCATTTTGATTGCTGGTTGTATTTGCTGATTTGTGATTTGATTTTCCAAATTTACTTCAAAGTAGTTTTCAGATTTCAAGGCGGTTTTTTCTCCAAAATTGCTGTTGTTGTATTCTTGCATTTGAATGGAAATATTTTCCAAGCTTTGTGAAACCGCTTCATCACCATTTATTTGCATATCCGTGTTGGGATTTTCATTTATGTTGGAAGGGGATGAAACAAAACTTGAACTAATTTCATATGGATTGGGAATGGGAGGCAGAGAACAAACATATTCAAACCAATTTAATGATTCTTCTTCCGTAGGCTTATCTTCGTCTTTAAATTTTAAACAATTCAAATGAAATCGAACATTAAAATCATTAATAGACTCATTTTCAAACCTTTGTAAATATTCAATTTCTTCACATACCTGTTCATAATCGTAGTCGTCAAATTTAGAAATGAAAATTGTAACAAATTGATCCCAGCTGTGGATTGAAGCAACTGGAAGAGTTCTACACGAGCTTCTGGCTTTTGCCGCAAATGTGAGAGTAAAAATCTAAGAGAGTTCCAAAATTACAAGCAAAGAAACAAGTGAGAGAGCCAATACGGCCACTCATCATTTAAGACACACCTCAGCAATCAACTAAGGAAAAAGCCCATGTTAAAAAGATTGCACCTGAAACAAGCGCAGCTGAAGTAGTCTCAAGGAGAAGAACAAGAAGTCAGATGGCTAAAGAAAAAGGTAAAGTAGAAGCGGTTGAAGAAAGTCTAGTTTCAAAGGGAAGTCTAAATGACTTATTGCAGGCTATTGATTTTGAGGAATCCATACTAGTTCAAGATGAATTGATGCAGTCAGAAAAAGAGAGTACAAAGAAAACCAAAGCCTAAAAAAGACTTAAATTTGATGAGCAAGTTGAACAATTTGTTTTTAAACCTAGGAGACCTATAACAAGGAGATTTCAACAAGTATAGGAGGCACCGCCAAGAACAGAGGAAATAGGGGAAGAGACACAACGCCAGCAAAGAAAGAACACAGGAAAAACAGTCACCACATCCAAAGAAGACAATATAGCAGACCTGAAAAGAAAATTGGAATCAGCTAAGCATGAGATTGCCAAACTGAAGAAAGCTGCTAGAAGACATGCAGTCATACAAGCTAATTATTACAGAATTAAAACCCTATGGGAGGAGAATGCGGCTGTAGAGGTGGTTGACTGTAATACGTAATTTCATACTTGGACAGTGCCAGCAATCAAAGAAGCCAAGTACATCAGGATGATTAATATGCAACTGAGAGCTGGGAATAAGGTTATGAAGAGACAAATAAAAGATTTAAAGGCACAGTTAAGCCAGCTTAAAAGAACCTGCTAAATGAAATCACCTTTCAAGTAAGATTTTGTTTTGAGTTTTGATGAGTTTGCTTGATCTCACCTTTTTGAAGAAGCCTAAATGTCCATTCAGTTTTTGGAAAGTCTAAAGGAAGTTTTGGCAACAAAGTGCTCGATTAATAAATTTTCGGGTTAAGAACAATGTCTTTTAAACAACTCAGCAGTTTCGTAGCGCGCTAGGAAACTGCTGAAGGTGATGGTTCCAATATAAATCAACCAATTTTGAAGCAGAAGCGGGAAAATTTTGAGGGACAAATGTATGCAAGGAGACATCCGAAGCTACAACAACCAATCAGACTAAGACAAGTGGAGAAAAATGGTTTGGATCCAAATTTGCATTTTTTCATATCATAAGCAGTTGAAGCACGGTTCAGACAGCCTGAATGCGTTTTTTTTGGTTTTAAAAATAGTGGACAACACATAAATAAGTCATGTTTTAAAACAGTGGATAGCACATCAATAGATGTGGCCACCCGTCATGTTTTGGAAAGCAAAGATGAAATACCAGCTTATGTGGATTTGAAAACCATAAAACCGAGAAGCAAGGATAGTTTCCTATATTTTTGAACAGTGGAGAGGGTACGGCCTACAAGATCAGCGTGGAGCATTGAACACCCATCTCAGCCAAACTGAAAGAGAACCAGATGTCAAAGAAAGAGAATGATCTTAATCAAAGCCATTATTCATGTAATATGGAGTTAGAGTCCTATTTGATTTAGATCTCTAAAAAACTCTAGTTAACAATTTGTTGTATTTATTAAGTAGTTAAAGTTTAATAGCTGTCAGTAATAGAAGTAGTTTTCGAATTCCCCTCATGCTTGAGGAGGAATCTCAATCAGTTAGAATAAGAACTCTATATATAGCTGAAGCAGCAATGTACTCAGGGTTGGAAATTTTTATGAAAAAGGCTGATATTTGGTTTATGTAAAACTCTGTTTTGATAATACATGTTTGGCTTTACTTCTCAGGATTCATGAGGGATTTTATGTTCAGAATGTGTGATTTTGTCATTTTCCTAATTCTTGCAGTGGTATGAATGTGTAATCACTCAGAATTCACTTGAGGTGCTCTGACTTCCTGTATGCATTCATAGACTGTGTGGTCCTATATGAGTTGTTATGTTCTGAATATTTTAAATGCTGAATGCCCTGACTTCTATGTAAAGTTAAATTCATTGTCATATTGAGATGTTGTTGACTCCATAAGCCCAATGGATAGTTGTTAAATGTGTTTCCACCATTCATATTCTCACAGTTGTTTGACAAGAGTTAGCCATCTTATCTATAATCAAAATCATTAACCCCTTTTTGAGAGAGCCCTCTCAGGTTGAGGAGGCTAAGCCTCAGCGTAAAGTAGGTTTGAAATAGTTACTTAGAGTCAACCTGATCAGCAGCCTATCAGGACCTGATTTTGAGATAACACCTTCAGATAAGGATGTTTATATATACCTCTAACATACTTTTTAATGTTTTTGCCTCTCCTTACTCTACCTGAATGAGCTAACAAGGGTTAACCAAAAATAGAAAACCAAGTGCAACTGACTTCAAGGCTACAAGAACTTGACATAACCATAAGATTGGGCTGAAGTGCCTCGACAATTTGAGGAATTTCCAATTCATCAGAAGATGGATCCTCAAAGACCAATGGCTTAGAAAGATCAATAGTGGAAAAATTAATATCGTGATCGGATAAATAAATGAAAAGATCACGACAGCCACGATCAAAAAGTTTAAGATGATGGACAATGACATCCTCATGATATGATGGATCATATAGAGGGGATGATGAAAAATGAGAAATTTCACCCTCAATGTTTCCAGAAAGGTAAGATGAGAGATTGGGAGGATAAGCGAATATAGATTTGTCTTATCCGCAATCAAAGTAAAAACTGACATTCCATGTGTTCTGCAAATGATCGAAAGTAGAAACATCCAGAAATGAATTTTCACAAGATGGAACAGAACTGACAAAATCGTGGACGATGTCAGGATAAATTGGACGAGGTGTGGGTAGAAGGTGGTCATCCTTCACTATAATTCTTGTTTAGATTCCCACACATACTCATCAAAAATGATATTGCAGGTTGGTTGTTCAACACCAACTCCGTCCAGAACTTGATCCTCGTGAACATCACAAGTGAGATCTGAGACACAAGGACAAAACACACAAAAATATGGAGGATCAAAGGGACCAAAGGATGGAGGATGAGGAGATAATAACACATGAAGACTATCGGGGTTACAATCCAAATATGCACAAAAATCTTGAACAGGTGGGGTAGGAGGAGATGGTGATAGATTAACACATGGATTTTCAACTTCTCCCAGCTTGACCTACAAAGTTAGAGCTGTTTGATGGGAAGGGGACAGAGCGTCACTTGGGAAAGAAACCTTGTCCATCTTGGATTTATAAGATCTAACACTGAGGTATGTTGTGTTGTGGTGAAAACACAACCCCCCCCCCCATTATTGACTTGCTCAACTAAAATAATGGGGATCCTTTCTGTAAAAAAATTTGGCTAATCACCTTTTAGATTTTTATTTTAATTAATTGCCCTACGCTTTTGTTAATTTTTAGTTTTATTTGGATTCTTGTTTTGATTGCTTTGTTAAAATCAATTTTTTACAAGCTTCCCATTGACGCTTGTTTCGCCTCATTTGGTCAACTGGTTTGAAAATGGCACTCCTTTGAAGTCTCATCATTTATCTAGCCTGGGTTTAAAAATGCCTAAAATGTACAATATTGCATTTTGTAGATAAATTAGTTTAATAATGCATTCATTTTTTCATATAGCCAAATCATGAAGCAACCGGATTTTAGTAATTTACTCCAATAAATTATTAATCTCGAAAAATCATAATTTCAAAGTGGCTATAATTTGTTTTTCATTTTATTACAAATAGTTGTAATTTATAAAATAAACCAAAATAAAAAATAATCTTTAATATTAAATCTTCAATTAATTAAATTAATTATTATTTAAAAAATAATTAAATTAATTAAATTAAATTAAAATTAATATATTGAAAATATAAAAAATAGATTTTAATCGCATCGGGAGCTTTCAAATGACATGTTTTTAAAAACCCCGATAGACTCATACCCCGACGCCGATTGCCAATATCGCATCGGGGACTTTGACATTGTAACATGTTTGACAAACGATACACTCATCCCCGATCCCCGATACCCGATGCCTCACTTCTCCGATAAATAAAACATAAAACAAAAGGGCATTAACCAAGTGTTATCGCATAGGAGCTTTTATGCGAATCATATTTAACAACCCCTCTATCCTCCCGATTGCCGATAGCGAAAATGTATAAAAACAATTCATTAAGGTTTATGGTTTGTCTCAAACGAATTGTTCTTTTAACTCTTACGAGTGGAGTGAATAAAGGTAGTGTAGGTTAGTATATGTTTTTAATATTA
>APFE030735093.1:3695-18441 GCA_000404065.3 Pinus taeda | reverse complement strand
AATGTGTTGTGAACTATTTCCACATGTCATTATTCAATTATTGGATATATTGATTTGATAATCAATATCATTTTTGTGAACTACTTCCTGAATGTTGTTGGTTTATTATTTCAGTTTTAAGATCTCAATAGAATGTGTTTTGGTAACCATAACATCAGTTAATTGAACTACTTCATTAACTTGATATTCATTATAAACAGAACATATTTAAATCCCAATATTTTGATTATCTTGCTCTTAGTTGGGTTAGATCTATATCTGCCTAATTAAGATATGATTTAGATTAGTTTCTTTTGCTTGCATCATAGAATAAGCTTGCATTTAGAGTAAATTATACATTCTGTTAAGTCCTCTCCTCAAGGAGGCAAAACTTTAGTTGTGGCTTGGCTGAACCCAAATCAGCTTAAGGATCATTCTCTTGCCTGATCAGCAAGGAGAAGTGATCTGATATCCCTATCTATTGGTAGGAAAAGACACATCATAAACCAATAGCAATAGGGAGAAGGTAGCTGGACCTGGTTAAACCAGTCGGAGCCACCACACCAAACGGAAAAGGAGCTGCTTTCAAGGTCCGGACCGGGTGGTTATCCCCCAATGTTGTTGCAGCGATTTTCGAGGCATCAACATTTTTGGCGCTAGAAGGAGGGCCTGAGATTTTTGTCTATTGGGGTCTTTTCAATTTTAATATTTTATTTATTGTGATGACTCCTCTTAAACTTCTAATTTGGAGTTGTATCCATGGACGTGCATCTTCCAACACTCCATCCGAATTGGTAAGACTCTTGTCTCAGGTAAAATTCAATGGTAAGAGAAATTCTTCTGCTTTTAATCATGTCTTTCAATTTATTCAAAATGTTTCAAAATATGATTTTCAAGGAATTGATGAAGGCATCTTATGTAGCTTCTGTTTGGAGATCTGCCATTGTGAGATCTTTTGCAGGCATAGGACTGAGGCCAGTCTGGCTTTTGAAACCAGCCATAAAAATAAATGAATTCCAATCTTTGCCTACCTTTTGAAGCTCATCTAAGACCAGTAGTTTAATCAAACCATGATGAAAGAAAGAGGTTTCACAATCCTCTTTCCTCAATTGTACTTTATCACACATCTTACTCAAACTACGGAATAGATGAAAAGGTAGATCAATAGAAACCTTCCCTGTGAAATGCAAAAGGAGCTTAAAATGGTACGAATACACCTTATTATACCTTCCTTTGCAAGTCAAGTATTTTTAAATGCAGGTGAGTAAATGTGCATAATATTCTTTGACATAACTCCTGGGCACTGACTTACTTAAATCTGCATTTACAAACTCTTTCTTTAAAAATTCCTTGCAAGGATTCATGTCAAATTTGAAAATTTTAAACCATTCCTCTTGTCCTCGTGGAATCTCTGTCACAGTGGATATTATCTCTGGTGAGACCTGCAATTCTATCATAGCTACCTTTGAATTCAAGCCTGTGAAATTAAGCGCAAATTCTTTGGTTACCTGTGCATGTCCTCCTTGTAACTTCTTGCAAAAATTCCAGCACCCGGCTTTTTTGAATGCTTTCTCCACCTCTTTATTCCTTAGTGCTATATCCAGGCCTTCAGGCTCATTCCTTAGACATTTTCCGGATCTGTGTTCCTTTTTCTCCATCCATATCTGCCAAAGATTTGTAAACAATGGCTACTAGCTCTGGTTTGAATTGTAACTCAGCTTCTTTTAGAATTCTGCCTCGCTTGATCATACTTGTAGTTGAACTTGAAATCTTGCTGTTTAAAATCTCTCAAATTGCAATCTTGCAGATTTGTTATTCACGCAAGATTTACAACCATCATTAAGATTTATGCACGGTGGCCTTTCTTGGAAATGATGATTCGTGCATATCAACAGATCTAATGGTGGTGATAATGGCAATGAGGGGTGGAATGTGATAAGAGGGGTACATGAACTGACATGAGAGGACACGACCTGTGATTCATCTAATGGATTTGACATTTCGGGAAAGATTCGCTGCAAAATGTACGAATCCATGATTTCGCAGCGCGGTTAGTTTGAAATTTGAACAATGCACTGCGGAATTGCCTAATAGGGTTTACGCTGCGAAACTGCTAAACTATAAAAGCACTGCGAAAACACTTTAATAGTATGCATGCGCTACGCAATTATCAAAAGACTTGGTGACTGACATAAGATGACACGTGGCTATGAAACAATGGTGAATGGAGGAGAACCAATGGTAGATAGGAATAAACTTGACTCATGACCTCATAAAACTTCAGACTCCTAGGAAAAAAACAAAATTAAAACAACATAGACTAGCACTGACCTTTGTCATCGGGCTAGGATGAAAAGTTACATATATCAGATCTCTTTTTTAAAGTGATAATAGTGGCTCCACTTGGGATAGTGTGCTCCTGTAGTACACTAAGAACTCGTATGTCCAGTGCTTTGTCCATTTTATGAAAACATAGATGGAGTTGACAAGCATCCTTTTCTAGCTTTATGAGCCTTCACCTCAGGCTTGAGCTTCCTGTTTAGCTTGTCATTTATTTGCAACAAAGAAAAACTGATAAAACGGGTATATACAATGTTATGAGAAACTTGGCAGAAATTTAATCAATTGTAATGCTTTAGGAACCTGCCATTAACAGGTCCTCCAGCATATGGCTTTCCATCAATCTCTTGTATAATGTAAGTGTTATTTCCATGGAAAGCAGAAATTTGATATGGCCCTTTCCACAAATTTTCAAATTTACCATGTTTACCTTTCTCTTCAATTCTAGCTTCCCATTTCAAAGCTTTATCATGGATCTGGAATGTAACTTCTTTGATCTTTTTGTCAAATGCTCTCTTGATTCTGTTATGGTTTTGTTGATGACTGTCAAACACCTCATTTCTTTTCTCTTGCAAAGCTATCAGCTGATTTATCCTTCATTGTATAGCATTCGGTTCCTCTTCTAATCCTTGAATCAACTTCATTACTGGTACTCCAAGGGATGTTGGAAATATGGCCTCAGGCCCATATATAAGCTCATATGGTGATGTTCCAATGGACCTCTTTGTGCAAATCCGGTCAGCCCACAAAGCATATTTCAATTTCAAATGCCAAGCTTTTTTATTTTCTTGCAGCAGCTTCTTAATGATTCTTACAAGGCTCTTGTTTGATGATTCAGCCAAACCATTTCCTTGTGGATAATAAGCAGTGGAATGTCGAAGGGAAATGTGATACTGATGACAAAAATTAATCATTCTTTTGGACTTAAAAGCTTGAGCATTGTCAGTAATGATCTTAATTGGGCAACCAAATCTTGATAATAAATTATTTTCTAAGAAAGAAATAATCACTGAATCATTTGCTTTCCTTGCGGGTATTGCTTCTATCCATTTTGTAAAGTAATTAGTGGCTGTGAGAATCCAGCGATGCTGTCCTGATGAAGAAGGATGGATTTCTCCTATAAAATCTAATCCCCACTGCTGGAAAGGTGCTTCAACATATATAGGAACCAAGGGCAGTGGCATAAGCTTTCTCTTTCCTTCAAACACTTGACATTCATGACATGTAGCTATCTTTTTATAGATATCTCTGAACATAGTTGGCCGAAAATAGCGAGCCCTCAAGACCTTGTTTGCAGTGGCTTTCCAATAGTGATGTATTCCAAAATCCCCCTTATGAAACTCATCAATTAATTTATCAACTTCTTCTTCAATGAGGCAATTTAATAATATTCCTCCTGCATCTTTCCAAAACAAATTTTGGTCATACACAAAATATCTAAGATATTTCAATTTGATAAACCGAGCTTTGGATTTTGAAAGATTATCAGGGGCTCTATTATGCTGCAAAACAAATGCTGCATCCTTGTACCATTCTGACATCAAGAAATTTTCATTTATTTGGACCAATTCCTCTTCATTTTCAGAAATTTCTGAGATCTCTGTGCTTAAATTAATATCAAGACAATCCAAATTTGATTGTGTCAGCAATTTAGCTAGGCCTTGACCCTTTACCAACTTTGTGGGTTTGATCTCAATGTCATACTCTAACAATTTTTCTATCCACTTCCCCCTTTTTCCATCTGGATCAGCTTGTGTAATAATATCTTTTATAACAGCATTTGGAACGTAGGCAACAATGTGAGAGTGCAAAACATAAATTCTGAAATCCATTATTGCTTTCACCAAGGCATAGGCTTGCTTCTCTAAGATGTTATATTTCAATTCAGCATTTGCTAATGTCTTGCTAAAAAGGGAAATGGGTTGTTCAATACCTTGACTTCCTTTTTGCAGTAGAACTCCAACAATTGTGTCTTCAGAAGCGAATGTGAAAATAAGGAACTCCTTGGTAAAATATGGGCTAATAAGTACTGGTGCTTGTGTAAGTGCCTTCTTGATCTCTTCAAATGATTTCTTTGCTTCAGCTGTCCACTTAAAATCCACTCCCTTCTTTAACATCTTTGTTATGCTCTTGACAACTTCAGCAAAGTTAGGAATGAATCTTCTAACAAAGTTAACCTTCCCAAGAAAGGATTGAATCTCCTTCCTACTTCTTGGTAGATCTAATTTTTGAATTGCACTAACTCTATTAGGATCAATCCTAATTCCTTCTTCCGAAATAATATGACCAAGAAGTTTGCGAGAAGTTAAAGCGAAAATAATTTTGGTTGGGTTAAGAGAAATACAAAACCTTCTACACTTCAGCAGGACCTTTTCAAGGTGCTTCAAATGATCTTCTTCTCTCTTTCAAAAAACTGTGATATCATCAAGATAAACCACCACTGATTTGTCTTTTTCTTCAGAAAAAGCAATATCCATTGCTCTCTGGAAAGTGGCTCCTGCATTCATGAGACCAAATGGCATCTTTGCATACATGAATGTTCCCCATGGTGTGGTGAAGGCCGTTTTCTCCTGATCATCTGGATGAACAAGAATCTGATTGTACCCTGAGAAACCATCAAGCATAGACATCCTTTGTGAACCAACAATATTTCGCAAAATCAAATCCATTTTAGGGAGAGGATAATTATCCTTCAATGAAGCTTTGTTTAAGTTTCTGAAGTCTATACAAATTCTGATCTCTCCATTCTTTTTTCTGACTGGTACCAAATTAGCAAGCCAATTTGAGAATATGATTGGAACAATAATCTTAGCATTAAAGAGTTTTTTTACTTCTTTTTCAATCAGTGGCATAAGAAGAGGATTAATTCTTCTTAACTTCTACTTGAAAGGATTTTCATTCTCCTTAATAGTAATGGTATGTTGTATAATTGAGGAGTAATACTGTTTCAAGTCAGCATAGCTCCATGCAAAAACATCAATGAAACATTTCATCATCTCAACATATTTAGTGTTCATATCAGCTGAAAGAAATTTTGAAATCTTGATTATCTTAGGCACAACTGAATTTCCTAAATTGCAGCTTTCCACCTCTTCTTCATTAGCTTGTAATTTTGGTGCTTTGAATACATCGTTTTGATCAAATAATTTCTCAAGGGGAATGAGGCCTTTTGGAATCAAGTTGTTTTGTAATTGTAAGACTTCAGAACTTTCCTTTGACTCTACTAACATATTTTGTTGATCTATCTGATTGTTTTCAAATTCTCCCTTTAATTCAATGAAATTCTTTACCTGCTGACCATCCTCAAAAACTTGCCAATTTGTGATGTTATCTGGTATAACTGGTCTATGGCGAACCTCCACCTCATAATTTTCAGAAGAGTGCTTAGGGATGATAAAAAGGTTGGAAAAAACAGCAAGAGAATCTGCAATAGAGTTTTGGTCTCTAGTTTTGATGGTGAAAGAATAGGCTTGAAAATTTTCCAACATCTCCAACACTAAGTTTCTGTATTCTCTCATCCTTACATCCTTAGTTTGGTATGCACCTTCTACTTGTTTAATTACCAATTCAGAATCTCCACAAATAGCAATGTTTCTAGCTTTCAATTTTATCAAAGCTTCTAAGCCTAAAATCAGAGATTCGTACTCAGCCATATTGTTGGTACAATCAAAGTTTAGTTTGTAAGAGAGAAACTTACTTTCTTTAGTTGGACTAGTGATCCAAATCCCAGCTCCTGCCCCTTCTCTTCCTGCTAATCCAGCAAAGTGTAATGACCAGCAGCCCATGGTGTCTCTTTCATCTCCTTGCTGCCCTTCTTGATTCTGATTTTCTGAAAGTTCATCTTGTGATTCTCTTCCAACTGATTCATTGAAAAGGATAGCTGATCTGAGACCAGTATTGAATGAATAAATAGGAAAATTTTGAGGCTTGTCTTTGCTGCTTACCATATAAGCCATTCTAGTCTCCCGATACAACCTCCTTTGTTCACCAAACACTGGGATGGTAGCATATGTAAGATCCATCTGCATTGTGCCCTTGATTTTTGTTGCCCACGATCTCGAAAGAAGCATCCCAAACTTCGGTGGAATGTCTGCCATGACAATGTCCATGACGATTGTTTTTGCTGGAATTTGTGTGAGACCCACAACAATATCATTTATCAAACCAATGCATTGAACTCTTTTTGAATAAAAGGAAAATAAATCCTTATACAGCCTAGTCACTTCTAATCCCAGTCTTTCCATGATCACCTTGGGCACGAGATTATGTGATTCCCCTGAGTCTAACATAGCATTATGTAGAGTCATATCATGAATGCTAATGCTTATGTAGAAAGGGGGAAACTCTTCATTATGTTCATCTTCAAGTCTTGGAACCAAACAAATAACATGATTATCTTCTTGTACATTTAGGATATCAGCTACTCCTGGTTGTGAATTGAGCATTCCAACAATTTTACTTCTATATTTGTCTACCTTGAGAATTTCATTAAAGGGGACTAATATCTTAATTTTTGCAATCTCATTCTCAAGGTTAAAAACAGAAGCAGTCTTATCAATTTCTTTAGAGGGGAAGGAATTTGAATATCCTTTCTAACAGGTGGAGAATCATTCTTACCTTCAACAACCTTTGAATTTTCCTTTTCATCTTCAACTATCTTTGAGGTATCCTTCTTGGGCTGTGCTTTGTTTGCTGTAATAGGAACATTTCTATTCCTAAGATTATACTGCTTTTGCATCTCAAAGATAGCGTGCTGATAGACCTTTAAAAAATCTAAAGGCTCTTCTCCTGATTTGATCATGCTGGACTCATCATGTTCCTCCTTAGTCAAGAAAATCCCTGACACTTCTTCATCAAAACAATGGATTGACTCCTCAGGAATTTCAGGCTCATCTTCTTCATCTACCAAATTTTGTTGGAAAGGAGGTCTCACTGGAGGATCTGACTGTTGATTTCTGTTCTCTCTTGGCCTTTGTTGATTCTGAGGTCTTCTGAACTGAGGATTCCTAAACTGAGGTTCCTGTTGTGCTGGAGGAGCAGAGGCATTCCCAAGAGCTAACCGATCCATCAGTTTTTCCATAGCCTTCATCATTGTTTCAAACTTATCTTCTGGAGCAAAGGTAGAAGGTTTCTCTTCTTCTTTCAGATTAGCCTTTGCCATCTTTGATTTTTTAGCAGCAATCATGTTCACCTCCACTTTAATTGCGTCATTTTGCATGTCAGCAAGAGTAGCAAAATCCCTTTCTCTGAGTAAGAGGGAGAAATCAGAATCAAATGCTTCAGCATATATGAGCTGTGCTAAACCTCCAGGAGGTTTCAAATGAGCTGGGATAGAATTGTATATTTTATTAAACCTCTTGGAGAAGTTTTGGACAGTTTCATCCGGAGCTCTCCTAAGATTGTTGTATTCAGTAAGAGATTGGACAGGGTTGGTTCTCTTTCTCCATTTCCTTAGAAAATTGTCTTCAAATTCTGCCCAACTGTGAATACTTCTGGCTCTAAGGGCTTTGAACCATTTTCTAACTTCTCCAATGAAAGTTTGAGCAAACAATCTTAGTTTTACATATTCATCGTCAACTTCTTCTCTGTCAACGAAATCATTGAATCTGTCTACATGTTCTTCTGCTGTAATGTCTTCATCTCCACCCCATGTTGGAATTCTAGCAACATATTTCCTAGGAAGGTCATGTAAAACAGCAGGGAGAGCTAATGGAGCATACCTAGCAGGTACAGCCATAATGAATGGAGGAGCAGTGATGATAGGTATTGTATGAACAGTTGAACCAGAACTGATATGAGATAGATTTCCTAGTGTCTGAGAACTACTAGGACTAGCAGAGGTAGAGGATAAAGTGCTGGTACGAAAAGGACTATTTGGAATTTCCAATCCACTAACAAAGAAACTCCAATTTGGAAGGGGTAAACCAGTTTTAGACTTGAGTAAGAATTCAAAAGGATCAAGCTCTTTGAGTTGGTTTAAATCCTCTTCTTCTAACAGTAATTCTGAAGTAACAACCTCCCAAAATTCCTCCTTGTCTTTTTGTGACACTAAGGATGAAGTATCAATGCCTCTTTTTTGTAAATCTAAAATAATTCCAATAAGTTCTTCTTCGTTCTCAGACCCCAACAATACCTCATGGATTAAGATGGCTAACTCTTGTGAAAAAACTGTAAAAATATGAATGGTGGAAACACATTTAGCAAATATCCATTGGGCTTATGGAGTCAACAACATCTCAATATGACAATGAATTCAACCTTACATAGAAGTCAGGGCATTCAGCATTTAAAATATTCAGAATATAACAACTCAGATAGGACCACATAGTCTATGAATGCATACAGGAAGTTAGAGCACCTCAAGTGAATTCTAAGTGATTACACATTCATACCACTACAAGAATTAGGAAAAGGACAACATCACACATTCTGAACATCAAATCCCTCATGAATCCTGAAAAGTAAAGGCAAACATGTATTATCAAAACAAAGTATTACATAAGCCAAATATCAGTATTTTTCATAAAATTTCCAACCCTTTTTACATTGCTACTCCAGCTATATATAGAGTTCTTCTTCTATCTAATTGAGATTTATCCTCAAGCATGAGGGAAACTCGAGATCTACTTCTAATGACACCTAATCCACTTTTAACTGCTTATTTAATGTAACAAACTTTAACTAGACTTTTCAGAGATCTAAATCTAGTAGGATTCTAACACCATGCCATGCTAATAATAGCGTTGGTTACAATAATTCACATTCCTTGACATCTTGTTCCCTGTTAGTTTGGTTGTGATGGAGGTTTAAGACTCCATGCTTGTCTTTTATGCCACATCTTTCCCATTGTGCTGAAATATAGGAAACAACCCTTGCTCATCGCTCTTTATGGTTTTCGAATCCACAGAAGCAGGTCTTTCATCTTTGCTTTCCAAAACGTGACAGATGGCCACGTCCATTGATGTGCTGTCCACTGCCTTTTAAAACAAAAACGCATTTAGGTTGTCTTAACATATCTGAACCGTGATTAAAGTGCTCACTTTATGACAAAATTCAAATTTGGATTCAAACCCATATTTCTCCACCTATCTTAACCTGATTGATTACTGCAGCTTCGGATGTTTCCTTGCATATATTCATTCTTCAAAATTTCCCGCTTATGTTCCAAAACTGGTTGATTTGTATTGGATTCTTTAGCTTCAGCAGTTTCGTAACACGCTACGAAACTGCTGAGCTTTAATCATCACCTTCAACAGTTTCGTAGCGCGCTACAAAACTGCTGAGTTGTTTAAAAAACATAGTTTTCAACCCAAAACTTTATTAATTGAGCACTTTGTTATCAAAACATCCTTTCAACTGTTCCAAGACTTTCCAAAACTGAATGGACATGTATAATTCTTCAAGAAGATAAGACTAAGCAAAATCATCAAAATTCAAAACATAATCTTACTTGAAATGTGATTTCATTTAGAAGGTTCCTTTAGCTAGCTTAACTGTGCCTTTAAATCTTCGATTTGTTTCTTCATAATCTTGTTCCCATCTCATTATTGCATATTAATCATCCTGATGAATTTTGCCTCTTTGATTGCCAGTACTGTCCAAGTATGGAATTGAGTATCACAGTCAACCACCTCTGAAGTTGCTTTCTCTTCCCATAAGGTTTTAATTCTGTAATAATTAGCTTGTATGATGGCATGTCTTTTGGTAGCTTTCCTCAGTCTGGCAATCTCAAGGTTAGTTGATTCCAATCTTCTTTTCAAGTCTTCTATACTGTCTTCTTTATATGTGGTGACTGTTTTGCCTTTGTCCTTTCTTTGATGGTGTTGTATCTCTTCCCATGTTTCCTCTGTTCTTGGTGGCACCTCCTGTACTTGCTGAAATCTCCTTGTTCTGGGTCTCTTGGGTTTGAAAACAAATTGTTCAACTTCCTCATCAAATTTAAGTTTCTTTGAGGCTTTGGTTTTCTTTGTATTCTCTTTTTCTGACTGCATCAATTCATCTTGAACTAGTGGGGACTCCTCAAAGTCAATTTCCTGCAATAAATCGTTTAGATTTCCCTTCGAAACTGGACTTTCTTCAACAGCTACTGCCTTACCTTTTTCTTTAGCCATCTGACTTCTTGTTCTTCTCCTTGAGACTACTTCAGCTGTGCTTGCTTCAGGTGCAATCTTTTTGGCTTGAGATTTTTCCTTAGTTTATTGTTGAGGTGTATCTTGAATGATCAGTGGTTGTACTGACTCTCTCACTTGTTTCCTCTCCTTTAATTTTGGAAATCTCTTAGCTCTTGTTTCTGTTTGAAGACCCATTGTTGTAAGATCTCTTGCAGGTAGAGGACTGAGGCCACTCTGGCTTCTGAAACTAGCCATAAAAATAAATGAATTCCAATCTTTGCCTACCTTTTGAAGCTCATGTAAGACAAGTAGTTTAATCAAGCCATGATGAAACAGAGAAGTTTCACAAGCTTCCTTCCTCAATTGTACTTTGTCACACATCTTACTCAAACTGCGGAATAGGTAAAAAGGTAGATCAATGGAAACTTTCCCTATAAAATGGAAAAGGAGCTTGAAATGGTACAAATACACCTTGTTATACCTTCCTTCGCAAGTCAGGTATTTTTGTATACAGGTGAGTAAATGTGCATAGGACTCTTTGACATAACTCCTAGGCACTGACTTACTCAAATCTGAATTTACAAACTCCTTCTTTAAAAACTCCTTGCATGGATTCATGTCAAATTTGAAATTTTTGAACCAGTTCTCTTGCCCTCGTGGAATCTCTGTCATAGTGGATATCATCTCTGGCGAGACCTGCAATTCCATCATAACCACCTTTGAATTCAATCCTGTGAAATTAAGTGCAAATTCTTTCGTCACCTGTGCATGCCCTCCTTGTAACTTCCTACAAAAATTCCAACACCTGACTTTTTTAAATGCCTTCTCCACCTCTTTATTCTTCAGTGTTATATCCAAGCCTTCAGGCTCATTCCTCATACATTTGCCTGATCTGTGTTCTTTCTTCTCTATCGATCTCTCCATGAAATCTTAAAGACCTGAAAGCAAGGAATACTATCTCTATTCAAACTGTAAACTCAGCTTCTTTTGAAAATCTGCCTCGCCTGAATTTGCTGCCTCGGTTGATTACAATTGTATTTAAAATTGAAATCTTGTCGTTTATGATCTTTCAAATTGCAATCTTGCAGATTTGTTATTCATGCAAGGCTTACAATCATCATTAAGACTTGTGCAAGGTGGCTTTTCTTGGAAATGGTAATCTGTGTGTATCAACAAATCTAATGGTGGTGATAATGGCAATGGGTGGTGGAACGTGATAAGTGGAGTACATGAACTGACACAAGATGACACAACCACTGATTTACCTAACGGATTTGACATTTGGGAAAGATTCGTCGCAGAATGCACGAATCCCTGATTTCACAACGTGGTTAGTTTGAAATTTGAATGATGCGCTGTGAAATCACCTAATAAGGTTTTGCGTTGCGAAACTGCTAAACAAAGTAAATGTGTTGCGAAAACACTTTAAAAAGAATGCATGCGCTACGCAATTACCAAAAGGCTTTGTGGTGGATAACAAAGTGACACATGGCTATGAAATCAATGGTGAAGGAGAGGGAACCAATGGTAGATAAGAATACACTTGACTCATGACCTCCTAAAACTTCAGACGTTAAGGAAAAAATGAAATCAACTTAGACTAACACTGACCTTTGTCATCGGGATAGGATGAGAAATTTCATATATCAGATTTCTTAAGTGATACAAGTGGATCCACTTGGGATAGTGTGCTCCTGTAGTACACTAAGAACTCGTATGTCCAGTGCTTTGTCCATTTTATGAAAGCATAGATTTACTTGAGCTTTCTGTTCAGCTTGTCATTTATTTGTAACAAAAGAAAAACTGATAAAACGGGTAGATACAACGTTGTGAGAAACTGGCAGAATTTTAATCAATAGTAATGCTTTAGGAACCTGCCATTGACAGGTCCTCCAGCATATGGCTTTCCATCAATCTCTTGCAGAATGTAAGTGTTATTTCCATGAAAAGCAAAAATTTGATATGGCCCTTTCCACAAGTTTTCAAATTTACCATGTTTACCTTTCTCTTCAATTCTAGCTTCCCATTTCAAAACTTTATCATGGATCTGAAATGTAACTTCTTTGATCTTTTTATCAAATGCTCTCTTGATTCTGTTCTGATTTTGTTGATGACTTTCAAACACCTCATTCCTTTTCTCCTGCAAAGCTATCAGCGGATTGATTCTTCATTGTATATCATTTGGTTCCTCTTCTAATCCTTGAATCAACTTCATCACGGGCACTCCAAGGGATGTTGGAAATATGGCTTCAGCACCGTATACTAGCTCATATGGTGATGTTCCAATGGACCTCTTTGTACAAATCCGATCAGCCCACAAAACATACTTCAATTTCAAATGCCAAGCTTTTTTATTTTCTTGCAACAACTTCTTAATGATTCTTACAAGGCTCTTGTTTGATGATTCGGCGAGACCATTTCCCTATGGGTAATAAGTAGTGGAATGTCCAAGAGAAATGTGATACTGATGACAAAAATTAATCATTTTCTTGGACTTAAAATCTTGAGCATTATCAGTTATGATCTTCATTGGGCAACCAAATCTTGATAATATATTATTTTTTAAGAAAGAAATAATAAAAAATCATTTGTTTGCCTTGTGGGTACTACTTCAATCCATTTTGTAAAGTAATCAGTGGCTGTGAGAATCGAGCGATGCTGACCTGATGAAGGAGGATGGATTTCCCCTATAAAATCTAATCCCCATTGTTGAAAAGGTGCTTCAACATATATAGGAACCAAGGGCAGTGGCATAAGCTTTCTCTTTCCTTCAAACACTTGACATTCATGACATGTAGCTACCTTTTTATAGATATCTCTAAACATAGTTGGCCAAAAATAGCCAGCCCTCAAGATCTTGTTTGTAGTGGCTTTCCAATAGTGATGTCCTCCACAATTGCCCTTATGAAACTCATCAATTACTTTATCAACTTCTTCTTCAATGAGGCAGTTTAATAATATTCCTCCTGCATCTTTCCAAAACAAATTTTGGTCATACACAAAATATCTAAGAGATTTCAGCTTGATAAACCGAGCTTTGGATTTTGAAATATTATCAGGGGCTCTATTATGCTGCAAAACAAATGCTACATCCTTGTACCATTCTGACATCAATAATTTTTCATTTATTTGGACCAATTCCTCTTCATTTTCAGAAATTTATGAGATCTCTGCGCTTAAATTAATATCAAGACAATCCAAATTTGATTGTGTAAGCAATTTAGCTAGGCCTTGACCCTTTACCAACTTTGTGGGTTTGATCTCAATGTCATACTCTAACAATTTTTCTATCCACTTCCCCCTTTTTCCATCTGGATCAGCCTGTGTAAGAATATCTTTTATAACAACATTTGGAACATAGGCAACAATGTGAGAGTGCAAAACATAAATTCTGAAACCCTTTACTGCTTTCACCAAGGCATAGGCTTGCTTCTCTAGGATGTTATATTTCAATTCAGCATTTTCTAATGTCTTGCTAAAGAAGGAAATGGGTTGTTCAGTACCTTGACTTCCTTTTTGCAGTAGAACTCCAGCAATTGTGTCTTTATAAGCGAATGTAAAAATAAGGAACTCCTTGGTAAAATCTGGGCTGATAAGTACTGTGCTTGTGTAAGTGCCTTCTTGATCTCTTCAAATGATTTCTTTGCTTCAGTTGTCCACTTAAAATCCACTCCCTTTTTTAAAATCTTTGTTATGCTCTTGACAACTTCAGCAAAGTTAGGAATGAATCTTCTAACAAATTTAACCTTCCCAAGAAAGGATTGAATCTCCTTCCTACTTCTTGGTAGATCTAATTTTTGAATTGCACTAACTCTATTAGGATCAATCCTAATTCCTTATTCCGAAATAATATGACCAAGAAGTTTGTGAGAAGTTAAAGCGAAAATACTTTTGGTTGGGTTAAGAGAAATACCAAACCTTCTACACTTCAGCAGGACCTTTTCAAGGTGCTTCAAATGATCTTCTTCTCTCTTTGAAAAAATTGTGATATCATCAAGATAAACCACCACTGATTTGTCTTTTTCTTCAACAAAAGCAATATCCATTTCTCTCTGGAAATTGGCTCCTGCATTCATGATACCAAATGGCATCTTTGCATACATGAATGTTCCCCATGGTGTGGTGAAGGCCGTTTTCTCTTGATCATCTGGGTGAACAAGAATCTGATTGTACCCTGAGAAACCATCAAGCATAGACATCCTTTGTGAACCAACAATATTTTGAAAAATCAAATCCATTTTAGGGAGAGGATAATTATCCTTCAATGATTCTTTGTTTAGGTTTCTGAAGTCTATGCAAATTTTGATCTCTCCATT
>APFE030735083.1:0-10529 GCA_000404065.3 Pinus taeda | reverse complement strand
AGGGAGAGAGGAGAGGAGGGAAGAGAAAGAAGAAGAGAGGATAGAGATAGGGAGAGAAGGGGAAGGGGGAGAGATGGAGAAATATAGATGGAGGAGGAAAAGGAGGGGGTGAGATAGTGATAGAGTCGGACGGAAGAGAGAGAGAGAGAGGGAGAGTGAATTGTGGGGGAGAGATAAAGGGAGGGGGGAGATAAGGGATATAGAGGGAGGAATAAACAGATGAGGAGAGAGAGATGGAATTTCAGGGGCAGGAGAGGGAGGGAACAAGAAAAACATAGAGGGATAAAGGTGGAGAGAGAGCGGGGGTGAAAGGGGAGTCGTGGAGAGAGAGTGAGGGAGAGAGAAGAGTGGGAGGGAATAGAGAGAATGATATAGATAGAGAGAGACTGATGGGCAGGAGAGAGATAGATAGAAAAGGGAAAGAGAGGGAGAGAGAGTGTGTGTATGTTCGAGAGGTGAGATAGAGAGAGAGAATAAAAGAGAGAAACAAATACAAATATAGATATTATATAGTATTTTATAACCGACCTAGATCCATATTAACTCTATAACTATCAAGTGCCGAGAGGGATCCAATCTCTCGAGGTGCAAACCTTTCCTTATGTTTTGCACCAGAGAAAAAAGTTTGGACCTCGAGAGACTGGATCCTCTCGGCGCTTAATAGGTCCGAGTTTAAGATGGATCTAGGTGAGTTAATATGAAATTAAAGTAGTTTTTATTTGATATTATAGTCGTAAAAATTAAAATTTCTCTTCAAATTAATTTCAAATTGGAACTAGATCCAATTAGATTCAATGAATATATTTTTAAAAAATGCTTAAATATTTTATTAAAAATATATTTTTAAAATTACAAATTATTAGAGATAAATAATGCAAAGTAATCACATCACCTATACACCATGTGAGGATGAATAAGTGTTTCAAGAAGGATAAACTTTCAACCAATCTTTTACAGCCTTTCAATCCCCTATCACTTCTAAGTTTTGATTTCTTGACACAATTAAGATGACTAATATAAAAAACAGATTTATATTATTATAACACTTATTAGGTAGTTGTATTTTTTTTCTTAGACTAAATTAGTCATTCATGCTAGTCATTTTTAGTTGTATTACTTATTAGCTAGTCACATATTTTAACACGCAACTAAATTGTTGATTTATGTTAGTCATTTTTAGTTCGGTCACTTAAGATTGCTCATTTTTGGTAGAATTTCACTTGGAAAAGTTTTGGTGACTAAGGTTTTTAGTCACATCACTAATTTCTCATTTTCTACTATTGTACGAGTATAGGTATTCTAATTATCAATTCCAATATGCTTATGACTATTAATAGAAACAAAATGAAAGTCATGATAATTAAATCCAATAAGTTCATGTACACTACTTTTGTATATTTCTAGAACTTGGAAGAAGTTCCTTCTTATAAATATCCTAGAATGGATAATTATTATAGATTATAGCATTAAGAAAACCATAAATCGATGCTGGAATTCTTATCATGGTCTTGAAAACAATTCTAAATTAATTAATATCTACATGTGAGATATAAGAAATTCCCCTTTGAAACCTTGGTTACTCATTTTATTGAATATGAATTAAAAGTTTAGACATACAGTATCTCTAGAGAGTACTCAAGAAAGATAGCGAAGATAAAAAAGAATAATCTTATAACCTATAATATCAAAATGAAAGGAAATGCTGTCTGCATGGGGTAGCTCAAGTGGGAGTGGTCGTGGAAATGGAGTCTCACCGAACTAGAAGTCTTGGGTTCAAATCTTGCACTACCCTTCCCTTGCAGCAGGGGTGTGTAATGGACATGAAAATAAGAGAGTACTACCAAGCTTACAAAAAAGAAAAGAAAGGAAATGGTCAATATCCTATTCTCCACACATAAGGGCATACTTCTACTATAGACAACATAATTGCTCCCAATAATTTCATATATAAGGAAAAGTTAAAGAAGATGGGGGGAAAGTGGCTTGCTAAAATTGTTTCAAATAGTAGGTGGAGGAATATATGGGATAAAGAAGAGGAATATTATCTAAATCATTGAGGAATGAGAAAAGGGATAAATGGATGGTGGAATGCTTATTATGGTCTTGGAAACAATTTTAGCATGCTAGCTAAATTATTGAGGAATGAAAAAGGGATAAATGGATGTTGTAATGCTTATTATGGATTCTCCACACATAAGGGCATACTTCTACTATAGACAACATAATTGCTCCCAATAATTTCATATATAAGGAAAAGTTAAAGAAGATGGGGGGAAAGTGGCTTGCTAAAATTGTTTCAAACAGTAGGTGGAGGAATATATGGGATAAAGAAGAGGAATATTATCTAAATCATTGAGGAATGAGAAAAGGGATAAATGGATGGTGGAATGCTTATTATGGTCTTGGAAACAATTTTAGCATGCTAGCTAAATTATTGGGGAATGAAAAAGGGATAAATGGATGTTGTAATGCTTATTATGGACATTAAAGCAATTGCAATTTAATGGATTTTTACATATCAGATATAAAAATATTACCTTTGACAATCTAGTTACTAATGTTAATTAATATAGAATCAAAGTTTGGGGATACAATATATCTAGAGAATACTCGAGAAAGATAGTAACGTCCAAAAAAACACTTATAAGCTATAATCTCAAAATTAAAGGAAATATTTATTATCCTATCCTCCACACAAAAGTTAGTTCTTCCATTATAGAGAAAAAAATTATACCCAAAAATTTCATATAAAATAACATATTAAATAACATGGAAAGGCAAGAGCCTTGCTAAAATTGCTTCAAACACTGACAAAACCAAAAGCACCTTCTAAATCACTAGGGAATAAAGGAAGAGATCATTTTACAAAACAATGACAATATTAAAAGTATTATTGCATCAAAATTAAAGTAGAAAATGTGGTTCTATAAAAATCTTTAGGGAAAAATAAAATTTAGTTATTATGAGGTGATCAACCATAATGTAAAGCTGACAAGTGTAAATAAGAAAATAAGCAAGTTAAAAATAAGAATGAATTCTAGTCACACCTATCAATTCTAAAGACACTTTGGAATGAAAGGGTGTCTAAAATTTGTGACACCAAGAGGGTTGAAAATGAAAATCACTTTCTCTTAAAAATACAATCTCTTAAAATTTCAAGTATAGACTAAGATTAAATCTCCTTTCAAAATATTTATTACATGACAAACCTTAATATTCTTTTAACTCAACAAAACACTACAGCAATCTTGGAAATATTCTTTTAATGCTTTTTGGAAAAACAATAAGATTTCAAAATTTTCCAAACACTATGTTGCATTAAAATTTCATAAGCCAAGTTAATCATCATCATTTTCTATTATTATCATTTTTATTTTTATTTTTTAATCTTTTATCCATTCTCACTTAAGGTTATATTTAATTTTAAAACAACAAAATTTTTGTTTATATTTTATTTTAAAACTAATATATATTTTAAATAAATTGTTTAACCAAATTTTATACCCAAATTTTATATACCAAGTAATTTTATCCATTAAAAAAAATGATGGTTAAATGACAATAGAATATTTAAATGAAAATCAGAAAAAGAGGGTCTTCAAAGATGATCTTTTCCATTAACAAAATATTGTTCGAAATGACAATAGAATATTTAAACAAAAGAAATCAGAACAGGAAATGAGGGTTTTCAAACATGATGAACATACATATACTCTCTGTTGTCCTTGATACCTGTCAGTTTTTCCATAGTGAGTCGATGCTATAGGTACCACATGGGTCATGCTAGATCACAAAGCACGGACATCCATTGAATAAAATCTCACGAATGAAAGAGTTCATACAACTGTTGTGACATAATGAAAATTAAAAGCAAACCATGAGCTTGGAAATTAGTTTCCCTGCACATTTTCTATTTTTCAAATAGGGTGTCTTCCTTTATCAGTATTGTTCATGTTGGATTCCCTGACATCTTCAATGCAAATGTCGCGCGCTTTTCCCCAAAGTACAGAATAAAGACCCAGAACGATCAATATTGCTCCGACAACACTACAAGATTTGACCATCAACATCACTATAATTAGATAGGATCGGTAAATATAATAAGTTTGAAATTTTCAAAAATAAAGAGGGTGACAATGTCAAAGTAAAAAGTATCGTTATTTTTATTTCGATTCATAGTGCATATTTTGGAAATTTGATGAACATAATCGAAATCAATTATTTAATTTTAGTGAATTTTAGTGATATTTATGAAGCCTCAAATATTTTGAGATTCACAAGAGCATACAGACAGATTTAATTATAGTAATTTTTTTTGAAAAAATATTTTTAACTATTAAAAAATAAAAATTATAATATAGATGTAATTATGATTATATAGGGATATAAAATTTTTTCTTTGTATTAAAAATTTAGAGTGTAAAATATAATTGTTAGTTTTCATTGTTTAAATGTAATTTTGAATGTTAAATAAAAATATTAAAAAGATTATTCATTCACACAAATTTAAAAATGTTTTTTATTATTATGTTAGTTTTAAATATAAGTTAGTATAATTTTGTAATTAAAATATCTGTTCATAAACTCACATTCAAATATCTTTTTTGTATTACAATTTTAAACAAATATTTTCAGAGGATATATGAAGTTGATATAGAGATAATTAAATTAATATAGGATATTCAAATAGTTTACTTAAATCTCTTTCAAATATTTTGAAAAATATAAGATGTAAACATCTTACTACACATTTTTTTACTTGTAATGGTACAGTATAGCATATTATTTTTTTGACTTCTAATTAATTTACATTATTTATTCTCATCCCCATACCTGGTTGTAGAGCCAGCATAGATCCATTTAAGTACTTATCCAACCTGAGCTCACAGGCATCAAATTCATTCATGTGTAAACTTCCTTAGAGACTAAATTGCAATGTGTCATTTTTCATTATTTAAATTATATTTTGAATAGTATCAAGTACATTATAGGACCAAATTATAATGTTAACCAGTAAAAGTTAATTTTTCATTGTTAGATACATTTTATATATATATATATATATATATATATATATATAGATAATTTTACATACAAACATTGAAATATAATAATTTTTTCATATATATAAAATATTTATGAAATTGATTACAGGACATATAAAATTAAGTTAACATAGACTTAAAATAAATTGATTAATAAATCTATTAAAATTAATTTTCAAAAAATATAAAACTTAAAACTCGTATTTTAAAATTACTATAACATATTTTGTTATCTTTGCTTTTTTATTTTTATTATTTTTCTATTTAAAACATTAATTTTTATTAAACAAAATATAAATTTAAAAAAATAAACAAATTTACACATCCCTCTTAAAAATATATTAAAAATCAACCTCTAAACTCAATAAATCTTCAGTTCTCCTCAAAATTCTTTACTTACCTTCCTACTCTAAGGAACACACGGAGAATAATAAACTCCAAAATTGCCGTGAAAATCGTGCCTACTGGATTGAAAATTGTTACGAATACAGGCCCCTTTTTGCTAATACACCACGCTTGCAAAAACATGCCGAATGCTGAACATAATATTCCCTGAAACATTCAGTATATTTACGTTAGAGAATTATCCAATTTTAGCTTGGAGTTTTACCATATCTTTCTGAACTAGATTCTTGGGTAAAAATAGCGCAAACAGACATTGTTTTGCATGAACGATAAACAAAACAAAATAGAACACAATTACTTTAATGGAATGAAATGGTAAATTTAAATTTTATATAATGAGCATAATTTATTAATAAATATGGTAAAATTTTATTGATATTAATTTGTATATATTTATTGCTATATTTAAAATGAGGAAAACATAATAAATTTATATATATTAATTACAATTATTAATGTAGTTATATCTGTGGTAGATTAGTTGATTGTGAGTGAAGAGTAAGCTTGATCATGATTGACAAAATTAGCCTAAATTGAAAAAAGTGACCAAAAATTAACCATAGTCTACCAATAATATAACCTTGATGTAATAAGGTTATATTGATATGGATTACTATTTACCGTTATCAACCATGTTCAGAATAGTTGATATTACATTGTTAATGGTTTATTATTGTTGACCATAATTAACCATTATTATATAGTTATAATAATACTATTTTTACAACTATCATTTTTCATTTTGTTGTAAAATTTCAGAATATTTTGGAAATTGGGCAACAGAACCTACGTGAATTAGCTACCCTGGAATTCCTTGAATTTCTAAAATATTTTAAAATCTTCTATCATTTCAGCATTTTACAGCTAATAAAAAATTAGAATCAAGAAAAAAGGAAAAGAAAAAGAGTGAAGATCTTGTCTGAAACACACTTACTGATTCTAAAGGCTTGCAGAAAAAAGTATTAATTATCAAATAACAGTCTAGATGATACTTACCGTATACAAAACGCTCAAGAGCTTAATATTCCACCCTATAGCCCACACATTAGATTTCCTATCCTCGAATATAACGGCAATTAGAGCAGACTCTACTGCTCCAATAAGACACATGAGCGTTGTTAATGATAACTGAACCGGATACCTCTTCAGAACATGTGCCTGTATTCAAATTTCACTGTCAGATCAACTGTGTGAAACAATTTCTCCACCCGGAGGAGCCAGGTACTCTGCAGCCAAAGTCAGCACTGTGTATGTCTTCCTATTTGTAACCCTAAAAATATCAGAAACCTATGAAATTTCAGTGTTGCACATGCAATACTTTTCAATCCCTCTTGCGGTATATATGGAGAAAACATATACGGTTAGACAATTACGTGACTATCACCTGAAAACAAAGCCATGCAGACCAGATAACGATGCTCCCAAAGACCAGGATGGACCCAAGCACAATGCTATCTGGCTTAGAATACAATGTAATTAGATGACTCTTTATGCCATATGATAAAGATTTAATAGCAGGGCCCTTGTATAAAGTCATGACCATTGCACCAGTGACACAGATAACTATTCCCACAACCTTTGCCTGTCCACTTAAACTTCTGATATTAACATTCTCCAATCTAGAAAGGAAAACCAAGATGAACCAGCATTAATGTTAATTTATGAGATGCATTGTAACCCAAACAAAATCTGAACCACAATTCCAAAAAATTGGGCTTCCATGACATAATACTAACGATATAATAACATTATCTACCTTAGGATTGTTGCCATTGCCAATGTGAAAATGGGTACTAGATTGAGTGCGGCCGAACCAAATGTAGATGAGGTGTAATACAATCCTTGAAAATAGCAATTCTGAGCGATGGTGTTTCTGTAACGGGACGTTAACAATTGATCAGAGAAACTGTGTTGCAACGCTGACTCTAGAATATGAAGGCCAGTAAACAGAAAGAACGCTGGAATGGTTAGCAACTGCTTACCCACTTGCAAGCAAGAAAATTTGAAATAAGATGACCCGAGTGAAAGGCGGGTGTTCCTTTCTGCAAAAGTGGATGACAAATTAACTCACATCTATATCCAGGGAGCAAATGCTTATATATGGAATATATTGTTACATTTGGTCTCTCCATTTAACTGAATGTTTTATCTAAGGGAGAAAATGCTTATATATGCAATATACTGTTACATTTGGTCTCTCTATTTGATATAATTTAATTTTTTTTCACAAGTAAGTTGAGTGGGGATGTTCTTGATTCTTAGAAAAATGGGTTTTCTTTTCAATTCTTTCAATACAAACCAAATAATCTCCCTAATTTACATATAAGTGATTATTTTATTTTTTTCACAAGTAAGCTGAGTGGAGATGTTCCTAATTCTTAGAAAAATGGGTTTTCTTTCCAATTATTTGAATACAAACCAAATAATCTACCTAATTTACATATAAGTAATATAAGTGATTATTTTTTAACATAGATATAGATACAAAATAATACAAGAAATAATAAATTTTTCATAAGGCAGAGATAAACTCATCGTAAAATATAATCTTCAGAAGCTAAACTCAAACATAATCAAACTAATTTACCAATTTAATTTTATTTAATATAAATTATGATCTCATTAATATATAAATAGTATATATGCTTTCCAAAAAATAAACCGAAGCAGCTATAACTAATATTGCATTAACTAATTCTATATGAAGTGAGATAAACTCATCATATAATATAAATGCCAAAAAAATAAAAAAACTAAATCTACACAAACCAACTAACTTGCTACTAATCTCAAAAATATATAATTGTAATATCATTAATATATAAAAGAGCACACACCTTTCCAAAAGATAAGCCAAAGGAGCTATAGCTAATGTTGCAGTAAGCTGTCTGTAGGTCACAAAAACGAAGCGACTCATTCCGTCTATGAATGCAAGTCTTGCGATGATGTACATGCCTGCAAATGATATCTGAATTACAATCTGAGCAAGATAGGGTTTGAAATTGTGAATTCCCTTGACTGAAACCATTCTCATGATACTGTTTATTCACCTAGAATGTAGTTTGAACGGATGCAGTGCAAGAAAATGGGTTCAGTATCCTTCTTATTTCCGCAGTGAAGAAGGGTTCCACGCGTGAGTTGATTAGATTGAATGAAACAGACTGAATAAATGAATATTGCCTGGAATAATATTGTCTATTAAAGCAAGATCAGGTATATATATCCACTCTGTAGATTAGGTATAATAATATTATCTATTAAAGCAAGATCAGGCCAATCCGTAGATTAGGTATATATATCCACTCTGTAGATTAACTGATTAGCTGGATATGGGTAAGGAAGCACTTAGTTTGATACTATGCGGATGTTTTTCCTTTCAAACATTCTTGAGAATTTTGTGGGTTGTCGGTCAGAGGAAAAAGTGATGATAAATATGAAACAGAAATGCGTGCCCTATAAAAACCTAAGGCCGGTTAATAATTTATAATAGAAATATACTATCATAAGGAATAACCTAGTTGATTTTGATTATTGTAAGGAGCACGCAATGGAGATATATAGAAAAACGAATGATCTATGCATTTACCCTGAAAGATGTGATGAAAGATGTGATAATGAATGCCATTTTATTTTTTCAATATTATTATACTTAAATTACAAAATTATTTCCTTAGGATAGTAATGGCTTTTAATCATTATCTATGTAATTATTAAACATAAGGTATTTAAAAATTCAAAATATATTATTAAAAGGGGAATTATATATATATATATATATATATAATATATAAAATTTATTTAACATTTTTTAAATATTATTTTTAATATTTAATATATTCCAAATTAGAATGAAAATGAATCCTAAGTTGATTATATATATTAAATATTTTAATTGAAATTATATAATTAAATAAAATTATATATTTTTGTTTTTTGTTTTTTAAAAACATATTAAAAATATAAAAACATGTTTCTAAATAAATAAATTACCTCTAAATTAAAACTTCCTTTATTATAGTCACGGGTTTTTTGAGTGATTTTGAATAGTCACGTTTAAGCACTCTTGCTATACGGGTCACTCGTTCAATCCCTTGTGCGTTCTTACCTACCAAAAAAAATTCTTTTATTATATATTACATTTTTTTACTAGATATTTATAATTAAATATATTGAAATTTCTCTCATGCTAAACAAAAAGTATTCTATTTTATTCAAGCCAATATCATTATTAAAATAAGGAACTCATAGTCACCTCAATTGGGCATCCTAGAGTTCCTTTGAATCGTTGACTTTTATAAGTGATATGATCAATGTTTCCTATATTCACCATAGATATGGCGAAGTCAAAAAAGAAGTTGTTCTTGTTATTGTTGTAGTTAATAACTTTGGAGTCTTTACAAATATTGGTCTTGCTAAAGAATTTATTAGGAAATTACATAATGAGGACCAATTTGTAGGGTCAATGCAAGGTTGGGGGTTGTTTTTGTCTACAATTATGTAAAATATTTTATTCATCTATTCATATATTTAAGTTGGACTAAGTGGCTTATTGTATTATTTCTAGGTATTTGTTTTGTTTTGTTATAAATCCCTTAAATCCTTTTAACTCAATAGATCCCGGCAAAGAAAAAAGAGCCTCAAAGGGGGCCCATCTACTTGTTCATAGTATGTTCATGTACTCTTCATTTGAATCAAATGAATTCCTTTATCTATAGTTATTTCAATAAGGAGATTTATGCTAATTAGCTTTCAAAAATCGTTAGCAGAAGGACCTAGCTCAACCGAGAGAGAAATGTTGTTAGAATTTGATAAATGGATGATCCCCACTATGACCCCATTTGATGGGGAACCTTGAGCTAATCAATAAAAAAATTCCATGCGTGACTTTAATTTTTTTTGGAGGTTTTCATATGAGCAAGGACGAGAAACATGATTCAAGCTTGTGAATGCATTGTAAGACAAAAATATGTTTCCTCCTCCTTACAATAGAAACAACTTCTTCCTTATCCATCAAAATACTTCTTTTGAAGAAGATACTAGGTAAGGGGTTTGCTATTAAGCAAGAGCCACATGAAATTT